>OENM01000738.1:12082-61690 GCA_900239745.1 Rotaria magnacalcarata
TCCAGCGTTTTTGTACGATGATAAGGTCAATCATGTTCTTGTGTATACCATCTGGTGATTCCCATGTCCATTTTCGACTTGGCTTTTGCTGAAATAGAGTATTCGAAATTACTAAATTATGCAGCGTTGCGAACTCTAGTAAGCGTTCACCACGTTCATTTCTTGATCCATATCCATACTTACCCATAGCGGATTCCCAACCTCTGTTATCATTGCCTACCTTTGCATTCCAGTCACCAGTTATTACTAGTATGTCTTTTTTTGGGACTTCTCTCATGGACCGCTCTAAATCTCCATAGAATGCCTCGATATCATCATCCGTTGCATCAGATGTTGGAGCGTATACATTTATTATTGTTACGTTGAATGGTTTTCCTCTGAATCTTGCTGTGATTATTCTTGAATTTACTGGGTTATATCCCAAAAGTGATTGTCGAGCTCTTGTGCTAAGTAGTAAGCCAACACCTTTGGTGTGTATGTTGTTCTCTCCAGACCAAATGAAGTCACCGATAGATGTTTGACCTTTTCCTGTCCAACGCACTTCTGAAATGCCGACGACATCGTACTTGTATTGTTTCATTTCGTTTCTTAGTAGTTCAAGTTGACCAGCTGCCCATAGTGTTCTTACATTCCATGTGCCAACAGTAATTGTATTTTTTGTGAGCTTGAGTCTGTGTGGGTCACCTTTTGTCGACATTTTTGATGATAATGTTGATGCAATTGGTGTCTTTAATGTTGTTGTTATTGTTGTTGATGTTGTTGTGTGAATGTTTGTTCCAGTTGCCAATTTTTCGACTCTGTCCTGGTTCCTCGACAGAGGACGCGGACCTTGTTCACCCGGGCGACGTCCGAGCCGGTATAATCTTCGATATCTTTCGTTCATGGTTGATTTCTTTCGTCTTTTTCTTTTACAGATAGCGGTATCTGCACCCCTTCCATCTAACGCTCCTCCTTTATCCGGACTTGCGACCGGCACAGGGATCACTGGATTGTGGTCCCCATGGTGGAGTTTTATTCGACATGCATTAACATAATAATACTTATCGCGTTTTTTTAAAATAATTCTCACTTAAAAATGACTTTTCATATAATATGGAAGTTAAAAGACGAAAACTAAATTGATGATATGAATTAATTAATATTACACTCGATATCAATATTGTTAATTATTTTTAATATATATATTTATATAATATTTCTTTTGTAAATATTTGCATCACTTAGTAAAAAATTTCTTTGAGATTGATTGTACATTCTTGTAATAATTGGTTGATTTGAAAAGCAGACTTCTCTATAATTTAAAATTTAAGTATTGCTCCATACATTTTAGCTAACTTACTTTATGAAATGACTCAAAAGATGGTCGTGAATGACGAATATATCAAACGCCCAATGTATATTATTCACTTAGTTTTCATTTAAAAAGTTTGATTATGTATGTTTTTATAGTTACAAAAGAATAATTGGTGGATACTGACTGACATACTAATCACTATTGTTTGTATTCAACAACATAATATAAGAGTGTTCATGGAAAAAGAATATCTGCCAGTTTACGATAACTAATAAATATCTCTGTACAATTTTACTCAAGCGAAATCATAGTTTTTATGTGTTGCATTCTTGTTATGTATATCTATAATGATTCATATTGACTATAGTGCATGCATATTTGCTTTTGGGCACTACCTGTACATTATTCTTCTTTTTTCTCTTTTACCAAGAGCTATAACACATAATCAAAAGTTTACTATAAAGAATAACGAGGTCATTGGTGACCCATGTAATCATACAAGAAACTAAACAACTAAAGCTCACAATAATCCTAAATATTGAAGAAACTTGAATATATCAAATTAACATCAATCTCCTTTTTATACGTTGATATCTCGTAAAACCAAAGAATATTCTAATACAACAAGCGAATAAATAGAATGTGATTAATTATAAATCTCATACAATTAATAAATTATAATTTCTGTAAATAATACTGGTTGTGTTCAAATGAACACTCGTTTTTATGAAATAAAACAAAGAGCTTTATTATTTATTGTCATTATTGATAGTTGGATCAATCAAAACCAACAGTAATTCTTTCATTAAATGAT
The DNA here is from genome assembly GCA_900239745.1 of Rotaria magnacalcarata. Taxonomy (NCBI): domain Eukaryota; kingdom Metazoa; phylum Rotifera; class Eurotatoria; order Philodinida; family Philodinidae; genus Rotaria; species Rotaria magnacalcarata. The sequence continues at coordinate 14,191 of OENM01000738.1, forward strand.
AATCAATGACTATTTTATTCTAATAAACTGTCTGAAATGTAAATAATCTGTTGATTTATCTACGAGACTATTTACACTGGTTATTGAATTATCTCTTTTCTTCTTTGAAATAAATCCAATTAGCATCATGAATTGATTCAACCTGGGAAATATGTTAAATATGATGAATGGGTTTTATATAAGCGGTGAAAAATAACATTTTCCCTGTTAAATAACTTTAAATAGAAAAGAGACAGAAGTAATATTAATTTCTTATTCTCATTTCTATTGCAAGTCTGGAAATTATTCTCTAAGACACATAAAATTATGACTCATAACAAAATTTGTACAGCTTTCATTACTTGCACTTGGTTTATTAACATCCGCAATGTGAATTGAAATCTATTTATATGCAAAAGAAGAAAAACAGAGTATATGCACTCTTATACTGATTTATTAAATCATACTCTGGCTATTGGACCGATTTTATGAATCCTTGAAAGAGAAAAAAAAACATGCGCAAAACCGTGAAAACCAATTTTACAGAAAGATTCTTCTATTCTTTATTTGTTGAAATATAAAAGCGAAATAACATTAATCATTGTAGCAGAGATGAAATGTATTGCGTATTTTATGTCCTATTTAAACATAAAGAGCTGTCATAGTTTCTTAAAGAAAGTAAGAATCATGCGTGTTATTCGTTCACTAATATGCAAGTGCTGAAAATGGTCACAAGTCTTTAATACTTAAATTTAATTATTTATATATATATGTATGTATGTATATGTTCGATTTTCTCTCTGGGTAACTCATGTATTAATCAGAGAAAAAAAAGAAGATGAATGCGTATCGAAGTTAATAGAACGAAAGCATTATTTATCAATATGTGAATCAATGTGCGTTAGAAATATTCATTCATTACAAACTATTTGATATGATACTTTGAGAACAGTTGCAAATTATACCCAAATGTTTTTTATTAACTTACAAAAATAATCTAATGCAACAATGAGGAAACTAATTACAATTTCTTTGGAAATTACTTATTCTTAGATTTCAACTTTAACATTGATTACTACGAATTTCTACCATTTTGTTTTAATATGAAACTTCAACATGTCTCCCCAACTGTTAATTTTCATTGTTTTCGACGTTTAGAAATCCTTGAGCTCTATATTATAGAGCTAATCTCTGCATGACTATTGATAGGTTTCCCTATTTTCTCACAAATTTTTGACAAAAAACTAGATTGTAGTTCTCAATTCTGAATGTTAGAACTTACTTGACGTAGAAAAATGAAGTATAAACGTCCTTTTTTTTTTGCTGCTGTTTGATATCTTTCTTTGTTTGATGTTCTCACTGTGTCTGATTCTTATGTTTATATAAGTAGGATTAGTGGTATTATACTTCTCTTTTTATATTCTGTTCATATTTACCGATCAAAGACCTTGCTAATTGCCTAGAAGCCATTCTACTCAAGGTAAGATCACTATAGATTCATGAATCTAACTGAAAAAGCTAATATCTACTAAATGCATAGGTCGAAAGAAGTTGCTCAGAAACTAAAAATTGAAGTTCTTGGAGATAAGCGCTGCTGATCATACAGGCATAGAGCGTTTAGTTGCATAGTTGAACTTGAAATACCTTTCACTACAATAGTGTTCAGTAAATTTACAGTTTCTGCATTTTTAATTTGGATAATTTTGACCGTTGGTTAGATTTTATAGACATTGACAGTATCATTTCTATTGATGTTTTTTTCCTTTATGTTATTGATATTTTCTGAAAAAAGGTTCACTTGAGTAACAGAGGATCTTCAAATATGCATCATTAATTAGTCCGCAAGCGATTTCGTTTGAAAAACAATACATTAAAATGTAATGAATGCTATTTTGAGAAACGAATACGATTGAACTTGATGACACTAAGTATTTTAAACAAGAACGACAATATAAAATTTGGTATACGACTCTACTCATGAGTTTCGAACATCTTTTTCTGTGTTCTTAATGTATATGATTCAAATCAAAATTCGTACATAGAAAATTGTGAATTTCAAATGTTGACTCTTTCAAATGTGCCTTTGAGTAATAATGATGATAGATTTTTTCATTCAAATTTTATTGGATAATATTCTAGGCAAGCTAGTTTTCTCATGTCTGTGAAGTGTTCAGAAAATCACTAGATGTATAAAACTTTGCACATCTTTATGCCTCTTGAATCAAATGAACTGATTTATTTTCCTAGGTTAAACGGCAGGTACACGTTTTTATTGATGAGGGTAGAGTCCATCTGTAGTCATGTAGCCAACAAACTTTTCTTCAATATTTAAATAAACCAAACACAAACGTTTGTTGCTCGTAACTCTAGTCCAATACTGTAGTATATTCATTTATCAATTTATTAATAAAGATAGTTGATATAATTATAATATAAGTGTGGTTTTATAGCTGTTTCAGAAAGACATAGAGAAGTAAGATAATCTTTGAAATTAGCAAGTAATCTAGTTATTTTTCAGCACAAAATCACAAGATCACAGCTATATTTAAAATGATAAATAAATCTTCATCCTAGCTAACTAGTGATATAGAAAAACAAGTTTACTAGTTTTATGACTATAGAGGGCAAGGGGGAAAAGGCGGACTTCGTACTCCCGGGATTTTTGGAATTTTCTTCGGATCCCGGAGATCCCCATGGAATTTCTTAGGATTGGGGATCCGCTTTTCCCCCCTTGATAGAGGAACTGTCCCTTCGCCGATAAAAATGTCTTATTGACATCTACACTCAAATAAAAATCCAGTTTATTTGACTGAAGAGCGATGAAAACATTTAAATTTCTCTATATCTAGTGGCTCTCTGGATAACTGATACATTTCAGATCAAGTGCAACAACAACAATAGAGATTTTAGTAATTTTATTTCCGCGAATTTTCTAGTTGAAATTTCAAGTCGATCATTTTATCATCGTGTATCAATGCACAATACCAATGTATCATGCAGAATGACTGAATGTTTAATATATGACTAAGAAAAAATTAGAAACTAGAACTTTTTTAACGCTTCTCGAAATATACGAAGCATTTCACAGTGTATATAGTTTTGACTCAACATTGATGTGTCACCTTGCACTATTCTCATTTTCAATGTCTGCAAAATACAGAGATGAACTAAATTTTATCCAATAAAATTTGAATAAAAACAAAACAAATCGTTATTTTTCACAAATCCAACCAAGTCAACGTTTAAAATTCAGATATTTCTCGGCATGTATATTTATTTTAATCATTTAAATCGGATAGTTATAAAACAAAAAGCTAATCGTCTTATATACAATGTTATGCCCAATTTTTGTTTTGTTGTTCACACTTGAAAAGTTCAGTGTAATGAATTTCTATTTATTATAAAAGATTTTGAGAACTGCATTTGATAGCCTGTCGGTCGTTCTTCTAAGTGAGATTATTCACACACTAATATATGCTAATAATTCAGCTGTGATTATGAATCTAGATGAGTATTTGTGTAGGCCCATTATCAGTAACATTCGCAAAAAGAGATAATCATATCGTTTCCTTGTCAAAATAATGAATTTGATTCTCTCATGAAGATTGGAATATAAGTCAACAACTCATCTTAATGGAAATAGAATCTTTTTTGTTTGTAAAATTTGTGAGAAAGACTGAAGTTCATGATTTTTCTAGAGTTGTCTGTATGATGATTTTCAGTCTATTATCATCCGTAACAGTTTCATGTGCTGATTCTTAGTATAACCTTAAGGGTAAATATATGAGTAGATATGGGGTATAACACTATTCTCTAACTTGGAAATTAAATTCCATTATTCAAATATTCTGTTTTCACGTCATCCACAGCGACAGAAATGTGATGTTTTGTATTTTGGGCAAAATAGAAAAGTTAAATAATAAAATAGTGAAAGTTCAATATTCCCAGTTGCATCTATTCAATGAAGAATTTCACTGTCAACTTTGACTTACATGCACATATTTGAATTTCAGAGTATAAATCGTTATTCAAACTAGATTGAGGCTAATATTGTGAGTACAATTAAGTAAGACTATTCGTTAAACTCGCGATTTCTCAGCCTCCATTCACATACACTCGCACGGATAGTTGGGAACGATATCGCAGAGAAAAACAAACTCAATGAAGTAGTCATATTTGTTTGTTCCGCAGAAAGGAATACATATCTATTTCACACCCTTCTGTGGCATGTTGAGACATGTGTCTTTTCATTTACAATGTGATCAAAATGGACAGACAGCAAGAGTACACGAAGAAATCAACTATATGTTTTCTCGAAATTGTATAAATCGTTAGATATTAAGCGGAGAGAAAAATCTTCGTAATTTAATACAAATGAAATTAAAATTCGATGCTATACATAAAACGTAAACTTTGGGGGTCAATATTACAGATTGAACCGATATTCAAGAATACTTTAATTTTTCGTTGTATCTTTGAATTGATTATTTATTAATGTACATTTCAATTTCAAGTCACATAACATTATGATGTGGGCAAAACATTATATCCGATTGTTTATTGGAAGCATGAGTACATGTGGTAAGTTCTTCCGATGGATGCGTATTTTTGATCGGCGCTCGGCGATTAATGTCTATTTATTAATAGTTTCATAGCTTGTAGAACAATAACTGAACATACTTACTGATATATTACCCTCATCTGCTATTCGTTTCTGATCATCAGATTCTGTACAAGCAGGGTCTGTATTATTTTCTTGATTATCCTACAAAATAAAAATCAGTATTTAGCTTCTTCGAAACTGATCACACAGTAACTTACACTCATATTACACAGTGCCACTTTACTCGTTTGTTTTCAATTCTAAAACAAGGTTTTGATAGATTGAGTATAAAATAACTTTCTGTCATATCTTATAATATACGCGAGATTTAACACTACACAATCGATCAGTCCCGGAACAATATTTACATCGAAAGATCAAAGAATTATTTTCTCAAGTCAATAATCCTATTAGGATCTGTGTAATTATTTCTTAACAAAGTATATATTAATTTATCTGTTAATAGATATTTTTCTATGCAAATAGCCTAATATGACTAAAATCCCTAGTTAAGATAGCGTCTCATGATAAACCATATTAACAGACTCAGACGGAATTAGTATGCAAATAAACAAAATAAATGTTGTCTACGAGGAAGAACAGAAAGAGGCAATCAGGTGTTATTCTCACAAAACCATCGCTTATGAATATAAAACCTCACATTATTTTTTGCATGGATTAAATAGACGTGACATGGGATACTTCCAACAAACCGAGTTGGAATATCAGAAATCCAAGTACTTCAATACTCTTTCTCTAAGGTAGAAGATATTCATAGAATTGTACTTACGAAATATTTTACCATACAAATCATGAGCGGAAGCAATATTCTCACTCGATTATTCCGCGAAATTCACACATAAAAACTATACTCAAGTAGAAGCCCTTAGTATGTTTGAATTTTATCAAATCAGTTTGAATTAGATGTCTAGACTAAAATATTTTTGTCAGCGTTCAATACCGATCTTACTGTGAGTTCTTAACAAGTCGGGATTTAGCATACCCAGGTCGAAAAATCTGACACAAGATCTTATGAAATACATACAAGATCTTTGAATATGGGCGAAATCTTACAAGAATCTGACAAAAATCGTAGTCTCTGAGATCTTATATCAAGTCGCACAGTCAGATTCTTGAAAGATCTTACACATTAATAAGATCTTTCAAGAATTTGACTGTGCGACTTGATATAAGATCTCTGAGACTACGATTTTTTGTATGATTTTCGTATGATCTTGTAAGATCATACAAGATCAGATTCAGATTTTTATCAGATCTTACTATCTGATTGTTTGTCCTGGGTAAGTAAAATTGCTACGCATATACTACCACACAAAAAAGGTCGATTTCCTTGATCAGATCTGATGAACTTTTATAGATCTCTGTACAATATTTCAAGGTTCATTGGAGTAATTTATCAAATATAAGAATCGTTTCCGATTTTTGAATCAAAATTTTCCACGATTTTCACATGTTATGATCTTACCTTTTCTCTATACAGTCGTTGTCAAAAGCATTTATTTCATATTTCATAATTTTTATGTGAAATAATCATCGAATGTCTAAATTTTTGATCTAAATTTTGACTGCTAGAGTCAAGTTGAATTTAGAAAAAATACATAGGTAAATCGACCACAAGTGATTGAGATCTTTTGAAATTCGACAGACTTTGCAAACGTTCAAAGTCTTATTGTTTTCTTAGTATTATCAACTAGTCAATTAACTTCTTCAAGCATTTTCCACCCACAGACTATGGACTTCTAATGAGTATAATTTATTTTCTCAGATTATAAAGAGCCCCGTCCAATTACTAGTCTACTTAAGTGACAAATGATATGTTTTAGCGCTTTTTAAACGCTGATATATTTTGTGATTCTTGAGATTCATCAGAATCTGCCGGTATTGTCTAGATATATTCATTGATGATTTGTTTTTCTTGAGAAAACTCGTCAACAACTATGCTGATAATGAATTATTTGAAATACAAATTGTACGATACTTCACGAACTCGGTTTCTTGTTTTGATTCTTTCATCTTGTATCTAAATATTCAATTTTTAAGAAAAAAATGCAACGATATTTTAGCTATGGTAGCAACACATCATTGCTTACAATATAATATATATTATCGCCCACTCCATTACCCAAACACTCAGATTTTTATACTTCTCTAGAAAAAAACTTGCGTATTTCATTGGAAATAAGAAAAAAATTCATAGACCGAAAATTCATTGCAAACAGTTTCAAAATTTGTATTACGCTTGAAATGCATCTTAACTGTCAAAATGCATTGCCAATGCAATTAAAGCAGTTAAAAGATTGAGAACATTTTCTTTCTGAATTCAAAATACACCAGGAAGAGTAGCATTGGATTCAACCTTTTCTGGAAAATGTTGGCTCACTAATGTAAGTTACACTAAAAGCGATTATGGTTGACTCCAATGGAAAATTGCAGACAATGTAGAATTGATAAACGTCAAACAGTTTTTATTAGTAATGGTTTCGTTTAAGTTTAATTAAAAAACGATCATAAAAACAGTTTTTCTAATAAAATGGAACCTTTAGATTATTTGCAAATATAACTTTCACATTTTTACAAGTTGGAAAAAATGGTTGCTACCAATAAGCATCAAAAACTAGAAACCGAATTTCATCTAACTCTATGGTATCTGTCAATAAAATGAAACCATATCTAGCATATTTGTGTGCAGGCAATAACTTAATATATCCTTGTTCTCACACCTAACTACCTACCAGACGCATTCTCCATTAACCACAACTGTACCATAGTTACTTATTTATTTAGCCTACTTGGATTTACATCAATTAGTATTCTAAGATAGAGACATACTCAAGAGTTGATTAATTTCTATTTGCTGAATAAAAAATATTATTACATCCCTCTTGAGTTTGATTACAAGATACTGTGAATAGCATGAATACTTAGCCTGAAAGGGACTATTCTACTTGTTTGAAAACGAAAATCAACCCTTTTATTATTTTTAACAAATTGTTTGATTTTTGTTTTTGGATGTAAATTCGATGTAACTACAAGTTGAAATATTATGAGACAAACTGCACGTTTTCAAATTTGAAAAGAATATAATAGTGTCCATTATCTGTAGCATTATCTCCCTGTTCTTATACTATCATCTGCATTAAACATACTGAAATCAATATCCAGGTCAAACAATCATATTGTGAGATCTGATAAGATCTTTATATGATCTTATCTGATCTTGTGCGATCATTCGAAAATCATACAAAAAATCGTAGTTCCTGAGATCTTAGATCAAGTCGCACAATCAGATTCTTGAAAGATCTTACACATTAATAAGATCTTTCAGGAATCTGATTGTGCGTCTTGATCAAAGATCTTAGGAATAGTGATCTGCGTGACCAATCCGTCGTGACCAAAGAAATAAAAGATTATTCAATAACAGTTTTTATGGTGGTTGTGGAAAAATAATTCTAATGGATGTTTTGTGTTCAGAATTTTAAGTTCTTCAAAACGATACAAGAAGATTGAGGATACGTTCATCTGCAGCGGAGAAAACTTCGACACATTCGCCGTGACCAATTTTGGTCACGATCGGTCACGAAGCTTTCTGGTCACGACGAATACACCACAGTTTTCTCCGCTGTAGATGAACGTATCCTCAATCTTCTTGTATCGTTTTGAAGAGTTTAAAATTCTGAACACAAAACATCCATTAGAATTATTTTTCCACAACCACCATAAAAACTGTATTGAATAATCTTTTATTTCTTTGGTCACGACGGATTGGTCACGCAGATCACTACTTAGGAACTACAATGTTTTGTCAGATTCTTGTAAGATTTCGCCCCTATTCCAAGATCTTGTATGCGTTTCATAAGATCTTGTGTCAGATTTTTCGACCTGGGCAGACAGTGATGCAGTTCAGTGAAAAATCCAACACTACGTATAGTTCAGATCGAGTAAGAAAATGATTACTTTCTCATCGTTTCATCTATTTTGATAATTACATTTTGAAATCTGAATTAAAATATAAAATTCGCTATTTTGTTTTTGGAAAAATCAATACCAAGATTTAGCTCATGATTACCCCAAGCTTATGGTCATTTTCTACAATGTTTTTATTAATGATTGTTATAATCGCATACTGTATGAAAAATCATTTATATATATATATATAGCAAAAGAGTAGATCTTTCTGATACAACGAACAAGTGCAGATAGTCAATATGTTTGCAAATCTATATTCGAAATAACAACACAACAACGGAAATTACAAGTCAACCTCTTCTGTCAGAGTTTTCTTCAATAAAAAGTCATCTCCGAAATCGTTAGTACCATTGACATGCGTATTCTTTTTCTTCTTTGGACGGGTGAATGAACTACAAAAAGAGATAATTATAGTAATGAAATATGTATTTCAACTAAGTTTACCAGGCAAGTCCCATTCCTTCTACATCTTCAATCGTTTGTGGTAATGGTTTATCGAGTGTTTCTGGAAACACAGTAGCAAGAAGCATCGCAAATAAACTAGTAGTTCCATAGATAACAACGGGAAAATGTTGCCATGTTCGAGTCTAAAATAAATAATACGCTGAATAACTTAAAATTACAGAAATTTACCAAATTGTCATTAGAATATGTTCCCATAATTGCTCCTACACGAGCAATCATAGAACATACACCCATGCCCGTATTGCGACCTTTGGTTGGAAATGTTTCATTTGCATATATATAAATAATAACATATGAGCCTGAAGCAAGAAATTTTAGGGCAGCATTCACTGTAAACATGAGATAAATTTGATCTAAGATAAAAGAATTAAAATTTAGCTAAATGAATTTCATTGAATTTGTGAAAATTAAATACATTTGCTATCTTTTGGCACAATCATTTGAATTGGCACGACTAGTATTGTGGTGCATATCAGTGCGAATACAAATAAACAATATGTTAATTTACGACCCCATCGATCAAGTAATAAATGAACAACAAAGTAAGCAAATAATTCAACAAAAGCACTAGCGCCAAACCCAATATACGGATTGTTTGTCCACTTATCTAAAATTATTAAATATTTAAATTTTGTCAATAAAATGTATCGTATTAAATTACCAGTGCTTTGTGATGTACCATAAAAGACAAGATTCTGTACGAACCTTATGTGAGACAATGTATTAATTATATAGTATTATACAAAAGTTTTTATTTATATATTACCATTGATACGACATATTCACTGCAATTATTCCCATTACTTTTGAACGAAATAAGGCTTTAATTCCATGATTCACCTCTTGACTAGCAGCTACTCTCTGTTACAACATAGCATAAATATTTAGCTGTGGTTACTCTCTTATCTGTGTGTTTACTTTTCTGTCTTCTCTAACAAAACGTTGATAAAGTACTGGATCAAAATGTGTCTTATTCTTTTCAGCAATGTGATGGAAAATCAATTCAGCTTCATCATAACGTTGTTCAGAGACAAGCCATCGAGGACTTTCAGGCAAAATACTATTTATCAACAGTAAATAATATATACTAGAAGAAAAAATAAATCGAATAGCAACAACTTACAAATAGAAAAAGATAAATGGTACAGGCACAACAGCGAGAACTGCATTCAATGTTCGCCATGTTCGAATCGTTACAGCAAAACTTAAGAGTAATAATTCACCCAATGCAAAAAAATATTTAATCGCAATACCAGCGAATAAACGTTGTTTTGGACCAACTAACAATTAAAGAAAATGCATTATTCTTGATTACCAATCATCATAACAATTTTTGTATTAACTCACCTATTTCTGTACCTAAAATATAAAAATAGAGCGAAGTATTAATAAACTTTGTACACAACTAATAACATGATAGAAATTTTTATTATTCCTTATATATACGTATATGTATATACATGTACTATTTTTGACATGAACACATACCGATGACAAAAGCAGTAATACTAATTCCACGTGTTGCACAAGCTAGTAAAAATCGACCTAGTGCAAAAAAATGGTAACTTGTTCCATGACCAATTAATACTTCCGGTGCCAATGCACATATGATGCCAGCAACAAACATCAATACAAATGAAACACCCATGATAGGTCGTCTTCCAAATCTATTAAATGAATCATCACTAATAGTGTGAAAGTTAGAAAACAAAAGCGTTCACCTGTCAGAAAGGATACCAAAGAGAAGTGAACCCACCATATAACCGAAAAAGAAGACACTTTGAACATTACTCTTTAATGATACTTGATCACATACCATAGACCACTAGAAACAATCAATATAATAATAAATAAAATCATATTAGAAATTTATACATCTACGTGCTTTTCAATTTTCTAGTGCAAATATTATTAGAACGATCTTAAAATCGATATATAATAGACTAATTGATTTCACATTTAAATGCGTTTCGTGAACTACTGCAGTGAATGCTTTATTAACATACTTCAAATTTACTTACATGTTCTACAAGCGTTGATTTATAATAAGTTTGATCAAAATTATAATTTTGACAAGCAGTCAATTCATTGATGCTACCATGACTGTTAGTAGTATTAGCCATGTAAAAACATCGTTGACATTCTTTCAATGATATTCTTTTTTGACTTTCGCGACATTGAGTTGCTGTTGGTATATATGAATAAACTTGTTCATTTGTAACATTATTCGAAGGCATATTATCCAATGGTAGTGTACACTTGAATTGTGGACTAGCAGCTATGAATGTCCAAGCATAGACCATAATTGGTGGCAACAAATTGGTGAAGCATAATAAGAAGTATTTGGTCTTTTGATACGGACCAAACACGCCAACCGTCTCATAGAAATCGTCGAATTTCATTTTTCCTATTTATGTATCACTACTGAAACATTGATAGTCGATATAATTAGACAAATGTATGCTCAGGGACCAGTTTTTTACGCTTACTCATATACTTGTTTCTATTTCTTTTCTGGCGTTTTTTTATCATTTAATACCTCATAAAAGTAAGAGCGCTATTTGCTACCAGCTGACAAAAGATGCGCTCTTACTGATCATGTTGTTGATGTTTCATATTCACACAAAAAAGATATGACAAACCAGGACAGTTTTGGCCGAAGTCACATTATGTGCGATACGCACATGAAAAGAAAAAAAGAAAAAGCGATATTCTTGTCCTTGCCTTTATTCTTGTTCATATAAAGCACAAACAATCGATTCGGTTTTTTTTCGTTTATCTTATGCCAAGGTCTCTTTGACGCAGTGTATGATGTAATCGAAACACTTAGTAACCACGCGAGTATGATAATTCACGAATGGAAGTTCTCAGAAGCAAAGTATGCCTTATTTTGATCAATTTCGAAAACTTTTAATATAATTCACACGGTATCGATCTGCATCATTATCTTTATTTTTCATCAATCAGACTCAGTCTATATTTTTATACAGGATCTGTTTGTTGTTATTTTATTAAACAACAATGAATAACACGTATGTTATTATGCCAACAAATATACTATATTTGTTATTTCCATCTTTGAACTCATCCTTTGATAAGAGTGAATCTTATCATTCTAATGCACTTTTCAGGTTTTTTATGTCGTTGTTGTTGTTATTATATTAAATGTTGTCAACTTGTCTTTATCTTCAGAAAATATTTTCTCGTTTATTTTACTTGCTTTTGTACTTTATACTCTTTTTGCACTTAACATCAGAGAAAGCCATGTCTTTTTGATACTAGTAATTTGATATATGATGAAAACCAATTGTTAAGCCTCAATAATGAATACTTGCCTGATGAAACTTGATAATCTGTTTTGAAGCTTATGTAACACTCCTACTGTTAGTTTAGAAATATATTTCCAACTTTCTAGAATTAAAACTTTTATATTTTACAGATACATAGTTAAGTATTGATGTTTATTTTAATAAATCTTAATTAAATATTGTTATATGGATTCATCGATCACGTCTAATTTATTGTCATTAGACATTAATTAATCTTCTTGTAAGGAATGTTCAATCCATATACGTCCATGTATCATTTAGTTATTACTGTATACTTGTGTAATAATCTTGCAAATGTTTTATGTTATTTACAATCATTAGACTAAATCAATCATAGATATTTTACATTTTTATATTGAATGTATTTCAATCAAATCTAATCATGTTATAAATAATCATTGATATAATAGTTGATTTGCAAATAAGAAAAATTCAATGATAAAAATGTATTGTTATTTAATACATATAATAGACGCTAAATTAAAGCATAATCGTACTCTAAAACGTCTTATAATGACTATAATATTTAGTTTATAAGTTGTAATTAATTTTTCATCATATAATTAGTGCCCTCTATATTAGCTTGTGTTAGCCGAAAAAGAGTTCAATATTTTCGACTCAAAATTGAAAAACGAGCATCTGTTTTTCACTATGAATTATCAACTGTGTACACACTATTCTTTTATGATTTCCTTTTCAATATTCAAGGCGGCAATCATTTTTATTTATAATGATTTAGACAAATGATTTCTCACAACAATGTATAACGTATAGAAATAGTACGGTACTTTAATTATAGAGAAAGATACGCCTATAACGAGCAAATTGTGAACGATTTTAAAAATATGCAAATACTAATTATACTACTTATATTTCATATTTATTTTTATCATTTACATTGACGATCAGTATTGATATGATTGATGCATCTTTTATTTTAGTACCACTTGGCTAAATTCAAAAGAAATAAAGAACGAATTGAGAATACTCTGCTAACTGCTTTATAGAAAAACATTCAAACACTTTTTTTTTGTTTGACAACAAATTTTCGAAAAATAGTTGTCCCTTACTTCAGACTTCTACAAATAACTTAAACAACTCTAATATTGATCGACGCATATGAAATTCTAATTTCGATATGTGTCTGTTTGGGTATTATTAGGAACAATATATCAATCATACCTACTCAATTGAATTTAAGACCAACGCTTCGATATGATTACAATGAATTTCTGTTTATAAATGCTTAGCCGAATGGAACCATATCAAGCTATCAACAGATACAATTATTAACGGCAACTATTACATTAATTTATCTAAGTTTTTGTACCAAAGTTTTATGGAAATGGATCTAGCAACAATAAAACTTGTAGTTTAAAAAAATCTACTACTTTATTATTATTCTGGTTGATCAGTATGTGGTGTAATCTCATCTTTTATTTTTATTATTGTTAGTAAAATATCAAAGAAAGACGACAGCGTATTATCACTCCGATTATATATATCAGTGGCTAGCTATATTTTTTCGAAATAACTTTTAAAAGCCAATTTAAAAAAAAACATGTCAAAACAACATCGATAACTTTCTTAGTACAAGAAATAAATATAGGCTTAAACATAATTAGCACACCAATAATTCTCTCAATTAGTTTGTACATAATTTGATCATTTTTATTCCACCAAGTTTATGATGATCTTGTAGTAAAAAAAAATTACTTTTTAGAAAGCAATAGTATCGCACAGTTATGTTAAAAATTTAAAATCTAAAATAAACCTATGATCAAATGAAGCTGAATTGCTATCTTGACTCAGTATAATTTTAAAACTGATCTATTTTTATACATTTGTTTTAAGATTTACAATCGACCACAACAGGCTAATATGTGATACTACAAAGACTAAATTTTATCAGAAACTCAACAGGACAATTGAATGCATGCTTCCCACTATAGGTAAGGTTTATCAAGTTTCCTGGTGTAGTTATTCATACTAGGTAAATAATGAATATTGAATATAGAAAAATAATTTGATGAACTCATTTACAATACTTCACCTAATATGACAAATTAATTCGTTTTCGACATGAACTCGAAATTAGAAGTGAACCATTTAATTTAATACGAGTTAATCAACGGCGTTAATTAACTAAAAGTGTTAACCGTTAATATGAACCGTTGACAGTTTTAGTTAACGTTAATTGTAAATTAACGTAAACGTACCACCCCTACTCGAAATCGTATAGACGAATTCTAATTGATTTGAATAAACAACTCGTATCTTTGAATCTATACCTAAATTTCTATGTAATTAGGAATATTTGAATCATTTTGATCAACATTCACATATTTGTTTATTATTGTTTTCAATGTGTATTATTCATTAAATAATTATTCAACGTCTACTTTTGACACCGTTTTAACTGACATCTTAATACTCGTATCTTGCTTTGCCCATATGAAAAGAATCAGTTTTTTTCGGATAAATTGATTTGAAGAAAGTTACTCTTAGTGTCAATATACTTGAGAATTCGGAAACGCTGACAAGATATCTGTAGTTCATGTGATTTTTATTAGATAAGTCTTTCTTTCATGTTATTTTACAAGTTCTTGTTAATAAAAACTTTGTTCCACACATAAATACATTGAAATTTCAGTGATAAATGTCAAAGATCTACATGGCATAGGATATGTTCAAAAACAAAACTCAGTTACAAGTCATCTGTTATATCTAAGTCACATGCCACTATAGTTTTATTTAATTCTTTACAATATCTTAAAAATGTCTCTATACATATGTCATAGTAAATTGTCTTCGAAGATGCGTTCTTCTTCCATCGATGTTACCTAATCATTCCAATTCAGATTACCCCTGAAACTATTTATTATTCTTATAATAATATGTACACAACAATATATCCATTGTCTGTGTATAGAGTTCAAATACATCATAGTTATTTATCACCAAAGCAAAAGAAACTAGATGGTATTCGAGTTTCACTCGACTACGAAATGCGGTGCGAAGCACACGAGTCGAATATTCGAAAGTAGTGAGAATAAGATTTAAAAAATAAATGATCCACTTTAAGATTCATTAGAATCGATTATATTTTTTAAATTTCCGTATACGAATTTTGAATAAAAATTTCGCATTTGCTATTCTTAAATCGAGCATTTTGAAATTCGTCACTAGGAAATCTCTCTGAAAATGTAACAACTAACTTAGTTGTCTAACGACTTTTTTCATTGAACGAATAATTATTTTCATGAATCATTATCTTGAATCAGATGTAAAGCAATAGACTATTGGTTAACAACTATTGATGACGTCATTTTAATTAGCACGAAACTATCAAACAATAAAACCTTTCAAAACCTTCATTTTCGAATCATATTTTTAGGCGAACGAAACTTAGTATTGAAAATTGGAAAAAAGATGTAACAAGTTCGACCTCCATAGTTTTATTTCTAGTTTGAATGAATTTTCTATCACTTACGGTTCTCTAGATCATCGCGCTACTTTATTAGAACTTTTAGGCGTACTCAAGTTAGAAAGAAACAAAAAAAACTAGATGGTATTCAAGGTTCACTCGAATACGAAATGCGATGCGAAGCTCGAATCGGATCTTTACGAAAAATCTACAATTCAGAGAAATCTTGAATATTTTTGAAGTAGCCATAGTGCTATTCATCACTCTGAAAACTCTATTCTTACTTAGCGATTCATTCTTAAAGACCGATTTCGATTGATCGATTAATTATCTCCATGATTCATTATCTTAGATCAGCTGTAAATGAATAGACTATAGCGGCTAACATATGTTGATGACGTCATTTTAATTATCTCGAAGTTTGAAAACGACAAATTCCTTTCATTTTCGTCATTTTGGAAGCACATTTATGAACGAACGCAACTGCAGATTGAAGATTCGAAAACAGATGTTCTTAGTTCGATCTTGATACTTCAATCTCACGTTTCAACGAGTTTTCTACGATTTTCGGTTCTCGAGATCATCGCGACACAAAATGACGACTTGTGATGCGTACGTCGAGAAAGTAAAAGAAAAAAAAAATCCTCGAAGGACTACATAAATGCTATGCTTCGCATCGCATTAAAAAAAAAACTCGCGACGGACTACAGAAATGCTTCTGCTTCGCATCGCATTAAAAACTCGCGACGGACTACATGAATGCTGTGCTTCGCACCGCATTAAAAAGTTTCTAAGAAAGTTGTTCAAAATACGCAAATCGATGTGTATTATTTTTATTGTTTGATTTAAAACTTCTTGCTTTAAGATTAAGATAGACAAGCAATTTATTGACATTAGTTTTTGCAAACTCAACATATATGATCAACAACAGAGTTTTTACTCCAAAGTACTCAAATCATGTAATTCAACAATATCAATGTTTTCTTGAAATGTAGTGCATTTTTACATAATCCATCACTGATGATCAAATAAATCATGGATTCCTATAATTATATATGGACAAGTCGAGATGAGTATTATTGTAATGAAATGGGATTTATTTTAAATAAATATAATTCGAAAGAATCACATAGACAGTATGGCCGAGCGGTCTAAGGCGCCAGTTTCAGGTACTGGTCACTTGTGGCGTGGGTTCGAATCCCACTACTGTCAGGCTTCTTTTTGAGCTCCTATAAAATAACACAAAGAACAGAACGAGAAGAATATTTGCTACTAATTTACTATCACAGTTTTTTTTTCTATTTTTTTCTTTTCTCCCTCCACAAATAGACGACAGTCTGAATGTCTCGTAGTTACTCTCTTCAATATTCTTCGTTCCTTCGCAAAAAAATATATGAGTAAGATCTCATAATAGCAATGGTTATTTTGTCTGGAACTCAGCTCTTGAAAAATAGATATTAAACAGAACACAGAAAAAAAAAACTTACGGATATTTAAGTACTATTTTATTACTCTACAACAATCTAATTCATGTTTAATATCTATGAAATTTCATGCTAATTACTGATCTATGTACTATAAAGTTATAGAAAAAATAATACAACTCGATCCTTCGATATACGTTGAAAGAAAATTTGAAGTTTTATGAAAGCCTATCGACATATTGACTAAATATGTATACTACAACGTGAAACATTGTTTTGTTTTACTATTGAAAAAGAAAATTTCATATTTAAAATATTAATCAGATATTTGAAACATTATGATTTGTCTATGTAATTATGTACATATAGATAGATATGTAGTATTAATTAATTGCGTCATAGTGCTGATCAAATTATAAAGGCACAGCTTGAATTGACAGTCTGTGTAGTTGCTAGAAAAAAACATTTATATTTATAAGTATATGAATCAACAAAACATAACAAAGAAATTTTCTTTTATTTATTGCCGAAAGTATAGCATCTTGTGTGTAGCAAAAAGGATTTGCTACTGGCCAATGCAAACATTCATACTATGTGTAATGATTGAGAGTAAATATGGAATGCTATTAAATTCAATGAAATGATACATTGTCGACGAAACAATGCTTATGTCAATGTTGGATGTTTGATTGTTTTGATTTTTCTATTTTCTTAAGTTTCTGTGTTATAGAAAGAGCATATAATTTTCCATGCTTCATTTATTGATAACTCAGACATGACGTAGTTCTCTTACATCCACAAAACAATCTGTTTTAATCATCATATCAATTTGTACAAGTACGACCTATTAACTATATTATAGAAATAAAGCATTATAGTAGGTGAGAAGTTTTCATCATTTTATTAAAATAGTGGGGATAACAAGTAGAAAAGCATATTTTTCAAATGGCTATATTTGATTAATATTCAAGGAAGTCTGTTTTTTGTGTGTTTATCTTTGTGCATTGTTTTTGAGCTATGTTGTCGTTCGTTTCTATTTGCTAGTAGTCAAGAAACAAAATAGGTAAACAGTTTTCAACATTTTCAAAGTTAGTAGATTTTTCTATGCATACTATTAACTCATGAAATTTCTTCGTAACAGTGTGCAGTTTCTAAAAAGCACAGCAACATGTTTTTTCAATTCTAATCGAACCTTTTATTCTATTCTAAATATCTAAGATACGAGCAGAAAATATTCTCAGAATTCCTCGATATAGAAACATATTTTTCTGTTCGTTAAAGATGTGATCAAGTATCACGTAACTTGAGTATGCTAATTAGTCATTGAATCCAACTGAGTTCCTTGATAGTTAGGTCTAATTAGTAATCATAAATTGTGTGTAGTCAATTTTCTTCCACAATGACAATGAAAGGGGTCTCATTTAAATTTTATTGTTCGATCTTTTTACAAAATTAAATCTGAACCCATGTAGTCGTATTTTACTTGTGAATATGTTAGACGTAGACTTATACTATTGTTGAATAATGTATTAACCATTTACAAAATAGAATCCAAAGAGGGATGTGACAAAGCTACTGTCCAACAGCTGCTGTTAGTGGTTGTTTTAACAGTAATGTTTACTGTTAACGAAAGTCTTATTGTGAATTCCTTACTTTTTTTTGGCAATAGTTAAATATTTTCTTGCTTTCATTTTAGCAATTAACTGACATTGTTCTTTGATGACGATGAATAACGTGAGCACTATTAATGACATAAAAACGCGTCGCTCAGAACTAATCAAGCAACTTGAAATGTTAATGAAAACAAGAGGTGAGAGGGACACATATATTTCAAATCAATTAAACAAGCGTATTAATAAATTAGAGAAAGAAATTCATGCGATGACTATTAAACATCGTGAGGAAATTAAGAAGCACTATTCTAGCATCAAAATCAATGAACACATGAAATCGTCGTCTTTTCCATGAAACCCATTGATTGGTTACTATTTGACAATACTTTACTAAATGTTCATTGTAAACATAATGTCGAAATGGATGCACTATCTGTAATAAAAATTTAATTCACTTATAAAATTCAAATGATTTGATTATTGGCACATAAGAGTTCCAGAGATGGAACTGATAGATTTAGAAAACGAGAATCTATATATTTTTGCCTATTTGAATAGTACCATTTTAACTATTATACAGTAAGCGTAATTTCAATAATCGTCTGTTAATTACGTCTAAAATCCGAGTTCATATGAGATGATGAAAACTAGCCTACCGCTAGAGTTTGAATTTCGCTACAAGTATGCTTTAGAGCTGATGTGAATTGTAAAACGTTTTAGTATGTTTCTAGCATCAAGTTAGTGGCCACCTTAAGAATCTGCATTATAGTTGAAAATGTGAATAAGAAGAAACTATGCGTATAACCTCAGTGGAGAAGTAAGTAATTTGAAATCCTAGGAAGAGATGGTGATAGAAAATATAGTAGTCCAATTGTTATATTACAGTATAGTAGAGCATATCAGGTATGATGGAACGCAAATTTGTGATTGATTTTATTTCATCTACTTTCACATCGCTCACAGATGAGTAGAAAATCAACATCAAAACAAAACACACATACAATCTATCGTAGACTCAATCAATAATTTACAATCATATAAATGCACAGACCTAAGAAAAACATTAGATATAACACATTTAAGCTCCATGCATTCAATTGTAGTGAAAGTTAGTTATACATTCAACCAAAGTTACATATAAATAGATTATGATACTTTTGACACGAGGTAAAGAAATCCTTTGTTTTTTGAATGAACAGCTTGGATGACTCTAGCGGTGGCACCTGGAATTTTTATTAGGAAGTCTTGGCTTCATCAAAGAGTGAGAGTTAGCTTGGGTACACGGCATAAACCCATTCATACAGACACCGACTTTGACCCTCGTAAACGCGAGCGGATGCTCCTGTGAGCGTCTGTTGTAAAACCAAGCAAAAAAAGATTTCATTTTTGATTTTCTCTTTGTAAAAATGAGTAACACAAAACAAGCCATGAGGTTAGTGAGTGTTCTCTTTTATCAATTTAACTAACGTGAAAAGATTATATATTTATTAGTGTTCTGAAAGATCCATGCAAACACTATTAGTTTTATTTATTGAGTAGATTTATTACATAATTCAATAACTATTCCAAGAAAAAATAAGCAACTGTATCCAATCACATGAAGAATATTCTATTGATTTTTATTATCTCATAGAAAGAAACAAAAATTAGAGCATAAACACAGAAACGTCTAACGTTGTTCATAGATTCTCCTCAGTCACTAGAAGTCTAGAAAGCAGTATGTTAAAATGAATCTTTTCTGTAAAATAAAATATATAGGAGTCGATCTTTTGTGCCATCTTCTCATTATATTACTTCTACTCATCAATATATTATATCATCAAGGTGGTGATAACCAGTCGAATGATTTTCATGAACCGTTCAGTTTGTATTTTAATGGTCATATGTGTCATCAACTTGTCAGTACTTTTGCACATAGATCAATTAATATTATATATAATATAACTATTTACGTCAATAATCATCATGCAAACAGTTAGATTATTTGTTTGTGTTGCCCTTGATTAGCTTCTTGGTATTCACCATTGATTATTAAATCATGTGTACTATCAGTAAATAAAATAAAAAATGTTGACATTGATCATACTAATGTAGCTACTTAACAAAATATTTACAAAAAGAAAAGACATCTTCTTTTCTTTATTGCCTTTTCTGTACAATTGAATTAAATCATTTATGTTTTCACAATTATTCTAGTGAGTGTCTAATTTAAATTAACTCTCGTATTGTTAAAAAACTATATTTTTCTATTGAATATTTCTGACAAAATTTTAATCAACAAATCATTCTAAAAACTCCTCATATGATTATCAATATCTACAATGGTACTTTGAAAATTTCTATGAAAAGTATAAACATTCGAAAAAAATATCTTACTAGATCTCAATAGCAAAATTATCTTTCAGATTTTCTTGCTTGTCTTAGTTAATGTAATACAGAAGCACTTCTACAGTGAAAAATCAATAGTTTGTTACGAATATTATTTGAGAAGATTTGAGGAACTAGATAGTGCTTCAGGTTCAAAGCTAACATAATGTTCATCGTAATCGATTTTCGTTCAAAAAATGAAATAGATAGTATACGCATAATATATTATTCAGAGTCAGTGCGTAGTGCGTCAAGAAAAAGTGTAATTCTAGATAGTGCTTTTTTAGAATCGCAAGATTTTCGAAATCTGAATCTTGTAAACACTGTAGTTTCCATAGGAAAATCATTTGTTCAAAAATCTAATCAATAAGAGATCATTTTAATGTAATTTAGTTCTTTTCAAGAATCGTTTGATTATGAAACGTCTTGCAAGTGATTTAATATTGGGAACTCAAAAAGCATTTCGTTTTCTTTTAAGACAAGATCGAAGGATTTACTTTGTCGAAGTTTCAACATACCATTTATATTTCTATCGTAGAACTTGATAGCTGTGAATATAACTAATATAAAATAGATTAAAAAGCATTTTTTTACAAATCAGAAGATAGGTATTTTAATTAAGACTTTTCGATTTTTGCTCTCAACATAGTCAAACAGTTATATTCACAAAAGAAAAGAAAGAACTGTTACATATGTATAGTTAGATAAATATCAATAGATCACGTTTATTCTTTAGAGAAAAACTGCACTTGAAATAAAGAACGAGACTAAATATGCACCAATCCATAAGATAGACGATGACAATGTCCATGTCCTTAACTAAGGACATTTTGAATGGACCATAAAAAATGACTATGGATATATGTGTTCACTCGCTAGTATGTATTCTCTTTCTTTACTATCGGTACATTTACTTCTTCAAAGCAAGAAACGTGATGTATATACATCTATGGGGTCGTCAAGTCTAACATGATACCCTAACGCTCTTAATTTACCTAAATCTATCATGAATAGTACTTGGGTATCGAGTCAGATTAGGAAGGCACATATATACAGTAGTGCTCAGTTCTCTGTTATCGTTATTCTTTTCATGATAATGGTAAAAGTGCAAACTGAAATATGAAGATAAAATAGCAATGAATAACTTTGAAAATTGTGGTGGTCATATATTTTATTTTATGTTAATTTATTTATTTTTGTACATTATAATTATTGTATATATTGGCAACCATTTTTCATGTTATTTCTTCGACATACTCTCAACCCTCGTTACTATAACAGTTACAGAAAGAAAACTTGACTTGCACATTCGTTCCAAGACAAAACGCTCAACATACAATAACACAATGTGCCGCTATCATTTTAACAATTGAACAACATGAAAATAATTAAGACAAAGATAGTCTCAACTTTTTTCTTTAAGATAACTTTCATTACTTGTCATATTTGTTATGTCAAAGTTGTATAATAATAATAAAGCATAGTCTCTTGTGTTAATATTCATACTAAGTTATGAACAAGATTGTAAAGTATGGAAATTTTAACGAAGAAAAAGATAATCAATCATATATGTCAGCCATGAAATCGCTTGAATTTATTATTATTGTTTGCAATGAAACGAAAAGATAAGCACCAGCAATAGAAAAAAAAAGAAACAAGTGAATAAGATTAAATAAAATGGCAAAACACAAAGCAAAAGCAATTCCATTGAAAAGAAAAAACTCTTGGAGCAAATTAATCATCCTAAATATTTCTTAATCACCTCAACAATTGGTATCGACCCCTCACATATTTCATAAAACAAATTAAAACAAAATCGTCGAGTTAAAAAAAAGAGAAGAAATTCATCTGTGGTTCGTCAATCTTCATGTTTTTCTACTTCTTTTTATTGTATCTCGTCGATTTCTGGATTATTTCTTGTCGTTCATATGTTATAGTGGGTATGAGAGAATGAAACAATTGCATGAAATGACAAAAAGTCAGGTTTGACGGGTTAACAAGAAAAAAAAGACAAACCAAAGCCAAAGAATAAAAAGATAAGATATTTCTGTGCTTTATCTATCGTTTTGATATTTCGATAATGGTATCTTGCTGTATTTCAGTTTGTGCTCGACATCTCTGTCGAAAATCGTGTGCAAATCTTCGAAGTTTTTCAGTTAAAAATATCGCATTTTCACGACGATTGGTTGCTCCACTTGCTAGTGAAAGCCATTTATGGTCAATACATGCCGGAATAGTCAATCGATTTCTAAATAGAAATAAAAATGATAGAAATAATTACTATTAGGTACAAGTTGTTATCGTAGTTTCTGTATGACTAATAGAGGCTTTTGTAATTATAAATAACTATTAGGTTTGATATCGGCAACAAGTTCTTTTGAGATTCTCCCATTCCTAATGAAGAGCACCTATACGAAGAATCTGAGTCCGGTTAATCTAGACGTAGCTTTTCTTTTCGTTTATCTTCATTGATTAATATTACATGTCTAGTTGTGATATGATCCTAAGTGAAGTTTTCTAGTAAAGCAGCTTAGAAGATTTTCGTTTAAAATTAATTATTAGATTGCATCTTTTCGAAAACATAATGTTATACCTATTCTAGAACAAAAACATTCGATCACTGATGATTAGTTAACTATATAAAAGTTGTGATTGTTTCATCAACAACATTGATGATGATCTTAGAGCTAAAGTGATTGAAAATTCAACTGTAATAAAAATTCATATTTACCGGGGTGATTTTTTAAGACATTGTTGAACAAAAATAACAGCTTCTTGTGTTACATCATCATAAAATTCGTTTGTATTCCATCGTACAAAACTAACATTTTGAATTGTTTCGTCGATATTTTCACCAGAAAATGGTGAAAATCCACTTAAACTAAACGAAGAATTCATTCATACGTATTTTTTATTGTTTTCCATTAAGTATATTCTTACAGTGTAGCCGTTAATGCTCCAATGCTCCAAACATCAGCTTGAACGCCACATGATTCATTATGAAGTATTTCGGGTGCTAAAAAACGATGTTTTAAAATTTTATAGATTTAATCCTAATTTATGATAAATAATTTAAATATTATACCTGAATATTCAATAGTTGGTTGTAAATTATTTTTATCAATACTATGTCCTTCAATAGATGCTATTTGTTGTGCACAACTGAAATCTGTCAATTTTATATGTACAGCAAGACGATTTTCATTAACAACACTTGATGGATTAATATTTAAATGTATAATTCCATGAAAATGTAAATAATGTATAGCATCAAATATTTGTCGTAAAATTTTAACAATTAATTCTTCACTATATTTATGTCTTAAGCAAATCCAATCCGGTAATTCAATATAATCATTTATAACCAATATAAATGAATTTTTCCATAAAAATGCATCTAACATTGTTATTATATGTTCATGTGAGATCAAATTTAATAAATTAAATTCATCTGTTTCTTTATCTTGTTTATCAGTTATTTTTATTATACGAACACTATCAGTTGCACGTTCTGAACAGCGTATTACACATTTGCGACCGTAACTACTTAATTCATCAACCAATTTATATAAATCCCATGGATTTAAATCACGTTTTAAAACAGTTTTTTCACCTAAAGATTTGATTTTTTCTTGTTTATTATAGTTTTCTAAAATATTATTAATTGTCGATCGAGATTTTTCATCTAAACGATGTTGATGTTCAAGCAAACGATATGCTGATTGTCGATCAATTTTGGTTAATAATACATCATTTTGCTGATCTTGATCCAGTGAACGAATTTCTTCTGATGCCCATGAATATGCTGATATACCCATACGATTAATGCATGATACACGAAAGCGATAATATGTTGATGGTTTTAAACCATGTATCAATGCTGATTCTTCAATTGTAAATGTTGACTGTGTCCATTTAAGATCTTCTCGTGCTTTATAATCAATACGAAAGCCATTTATTTCATTATTACCATCGTATAATGGTGAACTCCATACAAGATAAGCTTCTGATGATGATATATCAATTACAATTGGACGTTGTGGTCGATCAGGAACATCTTAATAGATCAAAATTATTTTTATTTTTAATTTTGAAATAAATATTTACCTCCAATTAATAATCTTGCTTTACATGAAGCATCGCCGTAGAGATTTCTACTAACACAGCGATAAATACCAATATCACTCGCCTTACAATGTGTTATTGTTAATGTACAAAGGCCATCTTCGCCTTGAGCAAATTGTATTCGATCATCTTCAATTATGAATTCATCATTTCGATACCAAAATATACGTGGAAATGGATTTCCTTGAACTTTACATCTTAATATAATAGTACCACCAATTAAAAATGATGTATCAATTAATTTTTCTTTAAATACAGAAGCAAAACCTATAAAAGACAAATTATTATTAATACAAATATGTTTCAAAAAAATTCAACTCAAGTAGGAATCGAAGAACAAACCTTCTCCTCTAGTTCCACGTTGCTCTTGTGTGAAACCTTGTGCTTGAAATTCTCGTGGAATACTTGGTGCATGTTTTGTACTACTTGGATATGGTGATAAACGTGATGTACTTCCATATCTTGTTGATATGCCATAACCATGTGCTGGTGATTCACTGGTTCGTCCATAAGGTGCATAAAATGATGATGTTGTAGATATTCCTCGTGTACCGCCATTAGGTTGAACACTTAATTCACGTGGTACAGAACAACCACTATGAGGTACAGCTGAACACCCGCGAACTCTTCGTCCTTGTCCATCAACATGAAGACGTTCTTTAACGGTATCACGAGCAAGAAGACGTTCAACAGGTGCAACCGGTGGAGCATAGAGATATTCTGATGATGTATAACGATTTTGATAACTTGTTCGACGATAACTACGCATACGAATAGCAAAATCAACATCAGCTACTGGAAGTAGATAAGAGCCAGGTGTTAAATTTTCATCGTCAGCTGAAGATGGTCGACGATGAGTTCCGTGATCATGTTCATCAAATGAGACTTCTAAATTATATTAATAAAATTTATAACTTTGTTTTCTAGAGATACTTATAATATTCTTCTAACTAACCTCTTGATGTTCGTCTTGCTCTTGCTCGAATATATCTATCGTCATATATTGTTTCTTTTTCATCGTTATAACCTCCAAAATCACCTTTCATTGAAGCTATTTCACTTATTGTTGGTAATGGTCGCACTGATGTACGTCGGTGTTCACGCTATGAAGAAAGAATAAGAAAAATAATGTTTACCAAATTCATTTTTTTATGAAAACAAATATCTAATTAAAATTTACATTATAAAGTTGCCTTGAATAAGCTCCTTGTAAACGATCAGATGAAATTGGTGTTGTATCAACATGTTGTAATGCATATTTAAGCCATGAATGATTTAATGCGTCTTCAGATGTTAAACGATTTTGTTGATCAGGTATAAGTAAACGTGAAATAAAATCTTTAGCATCAGCTGATATATTAGAAAAACAATCATTAAATATCCATTGACCATTGCGTATATTTTTTAATATTTCAAAATCATTTGAACCACTAAATGGTGTTTGACCACCAAGTAGTAGATAAGTAAGAATACCACTAAAAACAAAACAAAATAAAAATAATTATTTTATTTTAAGATATAAACAAAAAGTTTACATGTTCCACATATCAGTGTTAAGTGATATTGGATATCGATGAACAATTTCTGGTGCAACATATTCTGGTGTACCATAATCAGAATAAACATTTGATGAACCCGTTAAATGACGTGCATTTGTAAAACCTAATAATTGTACACGTATTGGATCATGACGATTATCAATATAAATATTATCAGGCTGAAATAAAATAAAATGAATAAAGTATTTTTTGTTTTGGTAGTGAGAAATAAATTGAAGATAAAACATACTTTTATATCGAGATGAGCAATATTTCTGGAATGCAAATGTTTAAGTGTTTCAACAAGATCGCGAATTATTAAAGCTGCATCACGTTCAGTATATGTTCGACGATTTAATAGATTTTCAAGAAGATCATTTCCATAAAAACTAGAAAAATAACATATTTTAAATCATTTTTTGTAAAGTAAAACTAGTTGAAATAAATAAAACATACTTGTCAAGTACAATTGCAAGCATTTTGTCTGTTTCATAAGCATCATGTATACGTGGAATATTTGAATCATGTAAATGTGATAGAATATCCATCTCACGTCTAAGCCAATCGAAATATTTTGAATTGTGAACAATTTTAGCAATACGTTCTTTAGCCGTTCGACGTTCAATAACGCGATATACAGATGATATGGGTCCACTGAAATAAAACATTGATTTCATTTATTTTTCTCTTTAAATAAACAAAACAAAAATTTTCTTACTGTTCAATTCGCTCTAGTATATCATAATCTTCATCGAATCGTTTCTTCTTAAATGTCATTGTAGGTCTTTCTAGATCTGGTCTTGGAATACTTAAAAGATTATCTTCAATACTAACATTAGCTGATGATAATGTTGCACCAGCAATATTTTTTGCTGTGCAAGTATATAGACCGGTATCTTTTTCAATAGCACCATATATTGTCAATTGCCATATGTCAGGTTCAATATGTCGTATACGTGTACGATATGAATCAGCTAATAAACGCCAATCTTTATAAAAACGTACTTCTGGATAGGGTATACCATCAACTTTACATTCAAGTCTAAATGTATCGTGTGTACGACAACGTGTATCTTGTAACGGTTCAAGAAACATCGGTGGATCAGCAAGATACAAGTACACAGTACGACGTGCCGTACCATATTTATTTTCGGCAACTATTTCATAAGTACCTTCATCAGATGCTAGAGCGGAATCAATTGAAAGATATGCATAACCACGGCGATCATTGTATAATTTTACACGTGGATCATCCAATGGAATTTTTTCACCCTGATCGATAAAAAAAGACACTGAAAAAAACATCATCCAAAACAAAACTTACATCATGAAACCAAGTTATTTCAGGTATTGGATAACCAACGAGTAACATGGTAATACGAGCGTTTTGACCTTCAAGAAAATATTGAATATCAGGTCCATCGACTTGTAATGATGGTCGAACACCTAAAACATAAATATATATTTTAGTATTTATTTTAAATGTTTCTAATTTGTTTTACCACCATAATCATCATGCATAGAAGTATATGGTCGTCTTGTTTTATTTGTAGGTTCTTTTTCACTTTCTACTTGTTGCTCATCAGCTAAATTATTTGTTTTAAATAAAAATAATAATCTTTTCCTTTTTTTCTGTGCATTTAATTGACTTACTTCGAGTTAAAAGACGACTGGTTACTGGTTGTGATGGATCACTAACACCAAATCTATTTTCAGCTCGAACTCTAACAGCATAAATATGATTTAAATTGAGATCACGCAATTGAACACTAGTATCTATTATTATTTAAAGAAAAAGGCAAGAAATTTATATAAAAATTAAATAAATATAAGAATCAAAAAATTAACCTGATAATGCTGAAACATAAGTTGACCAAGAATAAGTTCTTGGATCTCTTAATTCAACAAGATAAGTACATGGTTGTGCTCGATTATGTGATGGTGAATGGTCCCAACTTAAGTTCAAACTTGCCTTGGAATGAGGTGTTAGTAATAAACGTGATGGTGGCGAAGGTATTGGACCTTGTTTACTTGTTGATGGTGCTAATTCTGGTACATCGAAACTTACACGACGTTTTAATCGGCTTGATTCATGATGAGCTACAAAAACACATATACAAAATGAACAATTTATTTATTTAAAAACATAGAGATTTTCTTCGTACAACTTTTGTAGAATCAAATTAAAATGTTAAAGATTATTCTATTATTGTTATTATATTAGGGAAGATGATTGTCAGTTTTACCTTTATTTGCAACATACTTTTTTCAATATCCTTTCGATTAATACTCTAGAAATTCGACTTGGAAGTAGTTTAGATACGTATTAGTCGAGATATTATAGGTTAGACAGTCTAAAAAATGCATATGAATAACATCTGTTATGTTGGCCTATGATATTTCCATGGTAGTGAGTGTTACGATTTGTAGGAGTTGAAATTATAGTTCAATTATCTTTCTACATTTTAATTTCCAACAACTTACGTTCAACAGTTAATTCTGCTGAGCATTGTGTTGAACCAGCACGATTTTCAACAATAATAGTTATTTCACCAGCATCTTCTTGTAGACAATCTTCAATAGTTAATGTAACTTTACCATTTGCTTGTAGTTGTGATGAATATTTTCTTGTATTCGAATCAACATCTAATGGTAACCCGTTATGTAACCAACGTATAGTTGGATTTGGTTGTCCAGTTATAAAGCAGTCAAATTTAGCACGTTGTCCTTCGATAACTGTACAATTTCGATGTTTACGAATAAATGATGGAGCAATATCTTCAGTTCTGTTTAAAAATAAAATTTGAATACAATAACAAAATTAAAAAACTAAACATACGGTGGTGCTTTTGAACCAGCAGGTGTTTCAATAAGATGTAAATTAGCTGAACACGTTTTTTCTCCAGCTGAATTTTCGGCTTTACATGAATATTCGCATTCATCATTTTCGTCAACATGTATTACAGCTAATAGATAAACATCATTATCTTGAGTTACACGATATTTTTCATTATTCTATTTAATCAAATAATTAGAGATTATGGTTCTTTTTTTTTCTTAAATCAAAATACATACTGCTATTTTCTGATAATTACAATACCAAGTTACTTTCGGTGATGGTTGACCTGTAATGATTGCCCGAAAATTAGCTTCTTGTCCTTTATGTACGTAAACATCAGTCAATGGTCCAATAAATCTATTAGAAAAGAAGAAGAAGAAAAAAAAGATGTGTTAAATACATTTTAGACAATTAATACAAAACATTTCTATTTTACTTTGGTGGTAAATCTTCAATGCTCGATTTCCGTTGATCCGTAGAAATTTCACGATGACGAACAGAAAGTACGCATGTTGTAAATGCTTCACCATATTTATTTCTTAAACGTAATTTATATAAACCAGCATCTTCAAAATAAGCTTCTTTCATAATTAATTGAGCTAGTTCGTTTGGTTTAAAATTAATTGTTATGAAAACATTTGTGCGAAGCATAATTCCATCAAAAAACCATGTTGCTTCAACATCTTCACCTTCAAATTGACATGAGAATTCAGCTGTTTCACCTTCTTGTATATTTAAATCGTCAAGTCCACGAATAATACGTGGTTTCCTTCGTTCATTTTCAGTTAAATCTAAGTAGAAACGCAAAGAAAAACCAATTAATTATTATTTTCTAATGAAATTTGTTTGTTTTTCACTGGGAAAATTTCAAAATAATAAAGAACAGAATAAGAAAATAATCTAATTGTATACCTTGAACAGATACTTCACAAGTGCTTTCTTTTCCTTCAATATCATCAATACGTATTGTATATCGTCCAGGTTGAACTCCATGTGGAATATAAAGACTGTATCTTGAACCTTCGTTTTTCAGTTGACTTTTTTCATCAATTGGTATTCCATCTTTTAACCAAATGACACGAACATTAGGTCTTGATAATTGGCATGATAACTCCAATGGTTCATCACCATATACAGTCCATGTTTTAGGTAAATATTTAATAAATGTAGTTGGTGATGCTAAATAAGTTAAAATCAAAGCATCATTTAAATCATTTTACAAAGAAATAAGAAAAAATAAAAATAGTAAAAATCTTACGTTCAACAGTTAATGTTCCATCTGTATGTTGATTATCAACCATACAACGATAATTTCCTTCATCTTCAATTTGTGCATTATGAATAGTTAACGTTAAAAGGTCACCTTTTATTGAATAAATAGTACGTTCGCTTGGTGAAACCCTTACACCATTTTTAAACCACTGAACATTTGAATCTATTTTTGACAGGCGACATTGAAAACGAGCTGTATCCTAAATAAACAAAATAAAAATAATTGACTTTTCTAAATGAAATTTCATATTCATACCCCTTCTTGAACATTTAAATTTTTCAAATGATCAAGAAACGTTGTTTCTAATTTTTTAACTGTTAAATGGCATGATGTTTTGATATGTTCACAACGCATTTCATATAAACCTTGATCATCATATTCAACTTCATCTAATAATAATTTATAATAACAATCGATTTGTTTAGCACGTATTCGTGATTGTGATGTAAAAAATATTCGTCGATCATTATTATACCAAATAACATCCATATCAGGTTTTGATAATTGACAAAATAATGTTGCATTTTCATTTTCCTGTACACTACAATCTTTCAATGGTTCAATTAATTCAACTGGTTTATCTAAACAATCGAAATTAATTTTTTTGGAATCTATTTAAAATAGATAGAAGTTCTACATTTATATTATGATAAAAGAATTCGTCCTAAGGACTAAAATTTGTTTTTCTTAATAGTTTAAGTCTGTACTACTAAGTTATTTGAGAAATATTTCATTAAAAATAAAACTTGCCGAAAACTGACAATTTGTAAAATTCTGTAGAGCAAGGATAGGACATCTCAAAAAGAAAAGAAAACAATCAAATAATGAGGCTAGTAAGAGCTTATTAGATACAGCTAAATGTTAAAAAACATAAGAAAAACTATATTGGAAGTTATACAGAGAAATTCAAAGTTCTAATAGAATTCCTTTCTATGATTCTTATCATTGAAATATTTTCGTATGATTAAGAAAAGTCGCATTACGCTGATTGTAGTCAAATATGAGATGTGTAAAAAAATGTTCCATTAAATATCATTTTAAGACCATTTAGAGTTGAGTATATAATTTTTAATAGCTTGCTAGGAGAGAGCGATACTGACTCTAAACTATTCTGTTGTTGATTATGTTGTAGGAAGCTTTGAACGTAGTGTACGCGTTTAAAAAAAATTCGATTAAATTAAAAGCAGTTTCTAAATATCCTATCTACTAAGTATTTAGTAAGCGCACCATACTACCAAGACAATAATTAATGGTGTTTCTTAAATCTGATACATCCACTGATGATGTGTTCGGTTCAGAAAGAAAACTATCTATTTTTCACGGCTAGTTCTTCTTGTGTTATATTAAAAATAAAATTATTGTGGAAGTTTTTCTTTTATGATGGATTAGGTTGAAAAGACAATTTACCAATGACAATTAATTTAGCTTCAGTAAATATATCTTGTACAGCACATTTATACCATCCTTTATCTGATAATTTAACTTTTGGTATACGAAGTGTATGTTTATTATCAATTGATTGTATTTCATATTGTTGTGATGAAAGACGTTTATCACCAAGAAACCAATCAACACGACACGGTTTTGATGTTTCACAAATAAATTCAAGAGGTTCACCAAAATTACAAGTACATTCTTCAAGTGGTTTTGTAAAAGTAACTGGTGTAGCTAGAAAATTTTCAAGAAAAACAAATCACTCAATATACAAATATATTAATAGAAATATGCTAACTTACTCTTAACAAGTAATGTAGCACTTGTTTTGGCACCACCATCAGCTATACATTTGTATTCTCCACCTTCACTCCATGCAACATTATGAATGACTAATGTATGTACAGGTCCTTTTGATTGGATTTCGAAATGTTCATCTAAAAATGAAACTCGATAATATTTAAAATATTTAACAAAAAACATCAATTTATCCGTACCATTTGCAATAGGTTCTTCATTAAGAAACCATTTAACATGTATATTTGGCTTATTTAATTCACAAATAAAGTTAACTTTATCATTTTCATTTACTCTTGCACCTGTTAAACATTTTATGAATTCGATTGGAATTGCTGAAAACAAAAAATAAAAGAAACATTTGATTTGCTTTCGATGTTTTGTTTTAATTAAATTAAAACTTACGCTTAACTTCAAGTGTCGCAGTTGACTCAATTTGATCATCAATTCTAACGGTCAAAGTTCCTGCATGAGATAATTGTGTTTGTTTTATTTTCAACATATATTTCTTTCTGCCAGGTGATGTTGTTAAATCAAATGTTGTTCCATCATTTTCAATAACTTGTCCATTTAACATCCAAACAACTTTTGTTGGAATTTTATTAACTTCAAATTCGAATTGTACTGGTTGATCCTGTTTAACAGAACGATTTCTTAATTCTTGAATAAATTCAAGTTTAGTTAATTTCAAATCAGCTGTACAACTTGTACGTGCTTCAACACCATCGTAAATGTATTTTCCTTGATCATTTTCATCAGCATTATTAATAATTAATTTAGCTTCATGTTCTGCATCGTCATACAGTAGTTGAAGACGATTTGATGGCTCGATGGGTTGTCCATTATGTAACCAACGTGAATTATCCGATGGACGCTTATTCATACGAACAATAAATGTTATACGATCATCTAATTCATATTTAACATCTTTAAGATCTTTGAAAAAGACTAAAGGTTCGGTTTGAACATACACGCGACATGTTGTTCGCACATTATCACATTCACATTCGAATAAAGTTTCGTCATCATCTTGTTGTGTTACTTTTGTAAGTTTTAATGAATGATCATATTTGTCATCAGCGAGACGATGTCGTGTATCACCAGTTCTTGGTATTAATTTTCCATTACGATACCATTGAACAGTTTTATTTGGACGTGTTGTTTCAACGTCAAGTAAAATATTTGAACCTACTTTAAGAGTTACTTCTGGTGATAATTCTCTAGCGAAAACAGGCTCTGTTTGAACAGACACTGTGCATGATGTATTGATTTCATCATTATAGTGTGCAGAATATATTCCACTATGATCGAGTTCAGCTGATGGAATACGAAGTGTATGTAAATTACCATCAATACGACAAAGACCTGAATTAAGAATTTGACCATCTCGTTTCCATGTTATTGGTGTATCAGCTATGGATAATTTACATTCTAGAGCAATTGGTGTGCCAACTTTGACGACTGTATCGAAAAGTTTTTGTGTAAACCTAACACGATCTTCTGCCTAGAAAAGTATAATTTATAAGATATTAATCACAATTTTCAATGCTTAGAAAAGTAGAACATCTTTAAAGCAATAAATATTTTTTAATATTGTTATATGATAGTTAAAAATTCACTGAATACTCAAAATCTTACCTTTGCATTCTTTTTTTACAAAGTGAAGAAAAAATAGCAAGTGGTTATCAAGATGAAATAGCTTATGCTACTTTTTCAAGTGTATATAATAGACAGCTATGCTCGTAATTCGACAGATAGATTACTTTATAGCGTTTAACTTTATAATCGTATACTTCTCTCGTGTACACAAAAAATGATAATAACCTATGAGAACTTAAAACTACTCTCTTTCTATGTTTCTAGACGAGCACAAACATAAGATACGTTGTCGACTCTACTACATATTTGTTTTCTCTCCATATATTACTATATGTCTCTTTATACAGTTCGGAAAGATATATGATCTTAAACTATATGAAACGATTATATACAGCACTTATTTTGAATATATCAACGAAAATAAGCATCATCTTGAAGATTTATTTCACAATGATTATTTCCTGTTGACAATGTTAAATGAAATTATTAAAAAAGAGAAATATATACACATATTGACTTTTTCAAAATGTTTAACCCTAATTACGAATTCTAAATATCTTGATGAGTTATCATCGATTCAAAGTCTCTCTGTTCAATATATCAACGAATATGATTACATTTAAACATTCTCGATAAAGATAAGTATCAAATACATCGTTTTGATGAAACTACAAACTATTGATGACACTGTTTATGGTTCAGAATGAGAATTACATGTTACTGAATATTTTTTTCAAATTCTAATACGTTTAAGAAAAAAGGAGAAAACTTCTAATGAGTATTAGGTATCTTACTAGATCAATAAATGCATGCCCACGTAAATTTTCAATATTAAGAGTATATTCTGCTTGATCATTAATTGATGTTTTATTTATTTTTAATTGTAATAATTTATCATCTTGAATAATTTCAATATTATCATTGGATGTTATTTCTTTTCCATCTCGATACCATATCGGTGATGTTTTAGGTGGACGATTCAATTGACAATCAAGTATAACCTGTTCACCTGCCTTTACTTTTTGATCTTCTAATTTTTTGATGAACAACAACGGTAATTCCGCTTCTAAAACGTCTGTTTTTTGTCGTTCGTATGGATCGTGAACTAATATTTCAGTTTGATATTCATATTTAGTACCTTGTATTATTGATTTGTATATTCCAGCATCATTGAAATCAACTTTTGATATTGAAAATGTTACTGTATATCTTGATTTATCTTTATCAAAATTTTCACTTGTCTTTAACACTTGATTATTTTTAGAAAATTCAATTGAACATTTTCGATTGGTTACAATTGAAAGTGATAATTCATTACCTTGATCAAGATCAAGTAATTTTGGTGGATGTTCAAGTACTTTTAATTGATCATCTGATGATGATTCAACAACTTGTAGTTGACGTTTGTCATCTTTAGTTTTAATTGTATATGAACCGAAATCATCTTTTTTCAGTGAAATTATTGTTAATGTTCTTGTAACATTGGTGTTTTTAAGAGTTAAACCGGTTGATTTTAATGGTGTTGAATCCGATGATGCTAATTTAATGCCATCATGATACCAAACAACATGACCTTGTGGGAAATTTAATTCACATGTCAATGTTAACGATGAACCTATTTTACCGCTTAATTTTTCATCACATTGAACAATAAGAATTTTAGGTTCAGTAAGTTGAACAATTTTAGGTTCACTTATTTTACTTGATTCAACTTCAAAACGATATGTACCTTCATCTTCTGGTTTAGAATCACGAATTGTCATTATATATCGTACACCTTGATTATCAACATCAGGTTCTTGCTTAAATGATATTCTCGAATCAGGTTTCATTGATAGATCTTTACCAGCTTTAATCCATTTAGCATTTTTTTTAACATCACGACTTAATGTTACAGATAACGTAAATTCATTTCCAAGAATTGGTTCAGCTGGCTGAAGAGTTAATGGAACAAGAACTTTAACTGGTGTTTCAAGAACTTTTAAACGAGCTGATGATTGAGTATCATCAGGAAGTTTTACTGTATAAGTATCAGCGTCTGTTAGTTCAACTGAAGGAATTGTTAAAGTAAATGTACAATCGATTTGTGAATATACGTATTTAGGTGTTGAATCTGTTGGAAGGGCGAGTTTACCTAGAACGAAGTTATTATTATAGTCAAATGAAATAATTATTGTTTCAAATAAAAGCAAATGTATTGGTATGAATACTTCATCTCTAAAGATTTATATGAAAAATTCTCGTTGTTGAAAATATAGTTCATAAATAATAGCTCAGAAGTTCTCTTTTTTATTACTATTAGAATAAATTCAATCATATTATATTTCTATTTTAGATAATATTTAGAAAAAGAAAAAGAAAAAAGTTTTTGAGAATTTAATTACAATTCTATACAATATAAATCAAATTGATTTTGACTTTAAATTGAAAGAAATTTCAAGAACTAATCTCAGATCTTGTGTTTTCTTCTCCTGATGAGTAAATGATTAGAACTCATAGTATCTACTAAGAATATATTTTTCAAAGTAAACCATATTTCATATTAGTGTTTAGACATGAATTTCAATATAGACATATTTGTGAATTTACCTTTAAACCATTGAATTGTTTTATCTGGTATTCGACTTAATGTAAATGTAGCTTGGACAGTATCACCTTCATATGGTGATTCTTTATCCCATTTTAATTGTTTAAGAAATTTGATTGGATTCGGTGTTAATCTTAATGTATACGAAGTTTCAACTCCATCAGCGATAACCGTATATTTTCCTTTATCATTCGGTTTCGTTTTTGGTAAATTAATTTTAAATGTTGCATTTAAATCATTCAATTCTTGATCAAAGTCCATTTGTTTTCCATCCTTATAAACTTCAATTGTTTTGGGTTTTTTAGAAAATTGACATGATAATGTAACATCATCACCTTGAACTGGTTTATCTTTATCAGCCGTTAACGGTTTTAATATGGCCAATGATTTTTCCTTAACTTGTAATTGTGTTGATAATTTTTCATCTGAAAATGGTAGACGACATTCTAATTGTCCAGCATCTTGTGGACGAATATTTTTAATTGTTAATATTGAACGTAATCCATCAGTAGATAAAATAAAACGATCATTTGGAACAATTAATTGATCATTCAAATACCAATCTAATACTTGGTCTTTCAATGGTTTATTTAATGTTACTGCGCATGTCACATTATCATCTTCTTTAGGTAACTTTGGATTTAATTCGATGATTCCTTGAAATTTCATTGGTAATGGTTGTATAATTAATTCATAGGATTGTTTTTGTCCATCAACATCAATGGTAAAAACTTTTGAATCTTGTTCAACATTCAAATTTTTTATTTTTAATAATAAATCTTGTTGATCAAAACGTTTTCGATCAATAATAGGTGACCACTTAATTTGTTTCGGAGGAAGTACTGTATCACATATTAATGTTATTGTTTGACCTTCAATCGGTTCACCTTGACAACGGATTGGGCTGAGTTCTTGCAAAATATTCAATTCTATAGATGATTCAATATCAGAATCAAGTTCAACGCGATATTGTCCCAAGTCATCGATTTCTAATTTCGACAAAATCAAATCATGTTGAGTTGAATTTTCTGTACTAGAAATATTTGCGCGACGTGTTGAAACCTTTCGTGAACCTTTATACCATTGAACATCCTTAATTGGTAATGATGTTTTACATCTTAATGTAACTTTTTCATTTAACTTCAATTCTATTTGATTCTCATCAAGAATAATATGTAACGGTTGAACAAGTTCATTTTTGTCTTTTTTTGTTAATTTTCTTAAAATATTAACTTGTGTTGAACATTGTTTACCATTTGGTAATTTAAGTGTATATTTTCCTGTATCATTTTCAATATTTCCTTGTGGGATTTCTAATGTTATTGATAAATCTTCATTAATTGAAGTTTTAATTGATGGTGGAATTGGTTTACCATTGCGTAACCAAACGATATCATTAGATGAATCAGGTTTACGATTTAATTTAGCTTCAAGATAAATTGGTTCAGTTTCATTGATTTCGATTTTATCTTTTAATGGCACAGAAAAATCTAAATCCTCTTTTTGTTTTGGTTCAATATTGACTTGCAATGAACTTTTAAGATCTGATCTAAGCGGAATTTCATACAAACCTGAATCATCAGGTATAACATTTTCTAATATAAATTGATATCTTCCATCATTGAAATTTTTCACGGGAATTTTTCTTGTTGGTTTTACACCATTTCTAAGAAGAATTATATCGGTTTGTGATGGTTTACTTAATTGAATTTCAAGTAAAAGATTTTCTGGTTGTTCATCATTCGGAACGATGTGTAAATCTTTAAGAATTTTAATTTCTTCTGGTTTAACATTAACTTGAGATGATGTTTTAATTTTATGTGTTGGAATTTCGACTGAATATGAACCTTGTTCATTTATTTTAATTTGTTTTATTGTTAGAAAATGTGATTTACCATCCTGTTCAATTTGTATACGATCATTATCGGCTTCTATTGGTTTATTATTTAATTTCCATATCACTGGAATTTGCTTTAATTCATGAGATAAAGAAAATTTGAGAATAAGATTTTCATTTTCAATTAATGACATATCTTTCAATGGTTCGCTTAATGTTACTGTTATAGTTTTAACTGCTAATGGTGCTGAACATTTCTTTGATGCAGGTTGATCTATAACGCATGTATATGTGCCAGCGTCTTTTGTTTCTAAGATTTTAAGTGTTAGTAAATGTATATGAGGATTTTCGGCGTCAATTGATGGTTGAACACGATCATTTATTGCTAACGTTTTATTATCTTTTAACCATTTTACTTTAATATTTGGTTTATTTAATTCACATTCAAATGATATGGTATCACCCGTTATAGCATCGATTGGTTCTATAAAAAAATTTTATTTAAAATGAAAGTTCAATTATATTAATAACATTTTAATAGTATCAATCAAATTTATTCATTTTTATTATTAATTTTTCTTTGTAATTATAACTTGCATGTTTCCTATATTCTGGAAACCTAGAAATAATATTGACTAACAGCCAGCAGATCTAACTGAATGTTGTTTCCTTCTATGAGCTTATCTATATTCAATGTGAACCATTCTTCTCTATCTCAGACTTTGTTATGTTAAATTATTCAATAAAATCTTGGTAGCCAAATGAAATATAAATAATTATATGATTTTACCAAATAAAAACGTGTATCAACTGTGTTTTGATAAATTATTGAAAGGAAGAATATTTAGTTAATTGAAATTCAGCTTCTCTAGTAGCAGATTCCATAGTTCGATATCGTGTCTATATCTAATGCTAACTGTAACTGTAAGGAGAAGTTCTACATGACAAAGAGTGTTTATGCTTAATTACTTGAACTCTTCATTTGCACTAATTAATTACAAGAGCAGCTATACAACATAATGCAGTTAGTCTACTATCGAAAGATTCACTCGATATAAATAGACTTCAACAATTGGATACATTATTTACAATATAATATAAAATGGTAAAAGCATCTCAACACAAATAAAAATAATGTTGTTTTTTATTTTATTGCTTATGATGAAAGTATTTTAGAGAGGAAGCAAAATGTGAATTGGAGTAAAAAGTAAGGTTTGTTTATTTATCTATATATTAGTTGAGGTGTATGATATATAAAGCAAACGAGAGAATGTCTTTGAACAACAGTATAAATAAAATAACTCATGAATTGAATGAATTTGTATAGGTTTCGTAGCATTGCAAGAAAGCTAAATTATTTGTTTCACATAATATATTTAAAGTTTAAGATGCATTTGAAATTAATTCAGTTCTGAAGCAGAGAAAATATTTTTTAAAGTCGGTCCCGATTCCGATTCAGCTTCGCAACTCCGATTTCTAACAGTACATATGGATATAGCCTATTTCTGTTAAATGACATTGCAATGTTTTGTATCAATAGTGATCGATGTGACTGCGAAGTTATTTCGAGTATTCAAAAACTTTCTTATATATTCTCATAAAATGAGTCAAC
Source organism: Rotaria magnacalcarata (assembly GCA_900239745.1). Lineage (NCBI taxonomy): Eukaryota > Metazoa > Rotifera > Eurotatoria > Philodinida > Philodinidae > Rotaria > Rotaria magnacalcarata. The sequence goes on from OENM01000738.1 coordinate 54,526, forward strand.
ATACCAATTTTATGAACGAAATCAGCTGGCATCTCTTTAACTTTCAATGTTGCTGTTGTGGCTTTTCCATTTGATTTTATTTGGCATGTATATGAACCTTGATCAATCATTAAAATATCATTGACAAATAACGAATGATCTTTTCCATTATTTTCTAATTTATAATGTTCATTTGATTCAATTAATTTACTATCCTTAAACCATTCAACAGGAAGATTATCTCTATTTGTTTCACATTTTAATTCAACTGTATTAAATTCAGCAATTTCAGTATTCTGTAGTTTTTTTGTAAAATCGGCAGGCGGAGTACCAGTTTCTTCAATTGTTACTTGGCACGAACTTGAATCATCTGGCGTACGAATTTCATATTGTCCTGCATCTAGTTTAGCATCAACTTTTTGTACCACTAATGTATGACGTCGTCCTTTTGACATTATAGTTACATGTGGTACATCACCACCAGGAGGAATTTCTTTGCCATTAATAAACCAAACTACTGGTGCATGCTCATTATCAATACGTGCTTCAAGAGATAGATTTTGATTTTCTTGTAAAGTAACATCTTTTAATGGTTGAGTTATTTTACTTGGTAAAGGTTTAACAGTAACGTTACATGTTGATCTTAGCGAATCATTTAGACCTAAAAACTCGTAGGTACCACTATCACCCATCGGTAAAACACTATCAATCATAAGTGTGTAATGTGTACCGTCAGCAGTAATTCGTGTTCGTTTATCTTTTCGAATAGGTGTATTTGTATCATCTTTGATAAAACGACAACCAGGAATATTTGGATGTGATAGTTCAACATCAAGTTTTAATTGTTCACCTGAAAAAAGTAAAAAAAGAAAGTTTTTTTTTTAATATTATTTCTAAGATTATTTCTTTTCTAATAATAGTAATTTTCTTAATTTATAAGAATGACAATATTTTACGAATGAAATTCTCGTTCCATCATTATCATAATGGATTAAGGATATATTTTTTTGTTCTATATTTTATAATACAGTCATGACGCATTCATTAGTATTACTTCATCATTAGTTTCTGACAACAATGCTCATTAATTTGCCTATTTCTTGTTTTTTTTTGAACAGCTCGTTTATTACAATTACAGAAGTGCATCTTTCAAAGATCCACAAAGGAATATTTTTTCATTTCTCTTTATAACTCATTTTTTTTCTTCTTAAAAAAATCTGTCAGCGGATTATTTTTTTATTCATTAAATCTTTTTCCACTCTTTGTATTCAATGATAAAAGTATGAACACAACAACATCAACTAACATAACAAACATCGATTTATTTCGATTTGAATATTATATAGTAACATGTATTAGTATGCTAATCGGAACTGTATTCTCATGCTTAGGTTTAATACGTTATTTTCGATATAATTATCAACGAACACATTTAACTTATGTTTATCACTTTTCACTTGAATTTTCTTTAGTTTTATCTATGTTAAGAACACCATTGCATATATTAACCAATTATTTTAATTCAATAATTCCAATAATATCTGAACAACAACATCGTTTATTATGTAATTTTGATTTCATAACTTTTTTTTATTGTATCAGCCGATATTGGTTATTCAATAGCATATGCAAGTTTAGAGAGAAATTTTTTTATATTTCATTCGCAAAACATACGATTAACATGGACAAGATAATTTACACCGTTTTTAATTCTATTTTCTTTATGTAGTGTAATTATAACGATATTTATTCTGCTAACAAAACGCCCCATGGATAGATAACTCTCAACGTTTATTAGGTTGTTTTGAACCGTTAGAACTTCAATTAATATGGTCTTTATTACAATTTATCTTACGACTTATATTTATGCTAATATCTATTTTATTTCTTATTTATCGGATTGAAATTCATATTAACCGCATTCGAACTTCTTTGAATCGAAAACGTCCCAGAAATAAATTTCAACGAATTCTTATTCATCTAAATATTTATAATATATTTTATTTGATATCAATATGTCCGATAAATATTTATTCATTAATCCGAATAGATATGAATATTAAAAAACGCTGTATTGAAATAATCTTAATCAATTATTTATTTATTACTCTTCATAGTTATCCTATTCTAATCTTTTTACTGGCACAAGTTCAACAACAAACTCGAATTAAATTTAATCAAGAACAAAAACAAAAACAATCTTCATATGTAATAAGAACTGATCCTTCTATTGAATTAGATGAATATCAACAAACTCGATTATAGAAATTAAATTTCTTACCTTGAGATACAATTAATGTTTCTGGTAAACCTTTAATAATACGAATAGAAGCTTTGACAACATTAATATCACAATTTGTCGTTTCATTATTTTGACGATCTTTACATGTATAATTTCCAGTATCATCAAGTTCTGCTTTAAGCACTATAAAAAATTAAAATAAAACAGAGTTAAGAAATTCTACGTTTCGTTTTTATGTTCTTTCAAAGAAATACAACTAACCTTTTAATTTTCTCTTCGTACCCTCGGTAATAATTTTAAAACGAGGACTATTATCTTGAATAAGATCATCATCTAAATACCAATCAGTTACTTGTTTAGGATTATTAACTTCACATTCAAGAATAAAATCCGTGTCTTCATCAACTTTTAATTGATTAGGTAGTAATGTACGAAAACCTCCTTGTACTGGTTCTTCTGGTTCAGGCTTTGGTGATGGTGATCGGACTTTTTCCTCCGAAGGTTCAACAATAACTTCAGCTGTTGAAGATTTGGTATCATCAATAATTATTGTATACTGTCCATTGTCATTTTCATCACAATCGTTTATAATAAGACCTATTTTTTTAATAAAAGACATTTGCATTTTATTAGGAATAGCTAGGTGTCACATAAATAGTTTAGTCTTCTTTTTTTCCTCCTAAGCATTCATACGTCAGAAAGAGAAAAATATAATTCTATATAGGAAAAAAAATTAAACTCTTGGAAAATAATTCTTACACATATACATATACAAGAAGAAAAGCGTGCCTGCGGTATCTCAAGAATTGACTTGATTTTTGAAAGAAATTCTAAAAACTCTTTATCGAATATTATTGAGTCTTATACATATCCTACTTTTTATCCTATTGAAATTAAATGATACTATATTGGCTTTATTAACATTTAAGTAACCCATTGTTACAAAATTTGATTTTTTTTGTTTTATTCAAAAGAAAACAAAAGTCAATTCAAAGAATCTGTTTTAATTCTCTTTCACAGATAATGATATATACAAGACTAAGATGAACAAGTTATCCTTGTACTTTTCTATTGGCGTCTATAAAAATTTTAAAATTTAGTCGATATGCTATCTACGAATGTTTAGAAGAGAACTGCTTTCAATGTTTTTCTGACTGACGGAATAATTTTGATAAATTTTTAGTATCTTCTACTTTCGAAAAATATGATAACTTGTGTTACCTTGTAATTTTCCATTATTCATAATTTCATATTTGTCACTATCTTCAATAGCATGTCCATTTTTATCTTTCCAAACAATATTTTGTGGTCGTCTAGAAAGTTCACATTCAAGTAACGCACTTTTCATATATTCAACATGTACAGGCGTCGTTAAATGTTGAAGAAAATCGACTCCAGCAGGTTCAATAGTACATTGTGAATTTGTTTCAATATTTGTTGGTAAGACACATCGATATAAGCCAGAATCAGCTGCAACTGGCTGTAATATACGTAATTTATGTATTGTATTATTTTTTAATGACTCCATTTGATAATGTTTTTTCAATTCATTCGGTAATAATTTTTGTTGATCATGAAACCATTGAACAGTTGTTGACTTGGATGTTTCACATTCAAAAACAAGTTCATTTTCTTTACCTTCCATTGTATTTATATTTGATGGCATTAAATCCTTTGTGAATCGAAGATCATCTTAAATAAATAAAACGGAAAAAAATGATCATATTTTTCATTATTTCCATAGATAAATAATCAACAAAAATAATATTTACCTGTAATTGTTAACTCAACAGTTCGTTCATCATCATCGCTTTTAGCATTATAAATTCCTGAATCAGCAATCGCAGTAGATTTAATGATTAATTGCCGTTGTAGATTTTTTACAATAATTTTATGATTTTGATCGTCTTTTATTTCTTTATTATTGAAAAACCATTTAATTTTACCTTTTTCTTGATTGATTGTCGTTGTTAAAATTAATTCAGTCTTTTCAGGAATATTATTCTGATCAGATACCGATACTTGAATATCAGTAGTGAATAAAACAGGTAATGGCTTAACAAGAATTGTAACTGATTGACTTCGAAGACCATCTTTATTCATAACTGTTGAATCTTTAACAATTGTTTCATATTTTCCTTTATCATCAGGTTGAGCTGCATCGAAACGAATTCTTACAGATGATGAATTATCTTCATAGATTATTTGAGTATGCTTATCAATTGAAACGCGTTTATTATCACGATTAAGAACAACATTTTTCACTGATTTATTATAACGAATGAGTAATTCAAACGGTGAATTTTCACTAACAGTATTATTATCATCTGTGGCGTCAACCAGATGGAGTTGTTCGATGATCGATAATGGTTTATCGTGTACTTTTAATCGTGTGCTGGTATCATTTGTTTTATCGACGGTTACTTTGTAGATTCCTAAAGAAGACGATTGGTTTATATCTACATAATACTACTAAGTTAAAGAAATTTTCTAAGTCAAAATTAATAGTTAGAAATGTTAGATTCAACTATATCGATAGAAGTGTTTTTTAAGAAGAAATACATGAAAGACAAAGACAACGAAGACGAAGATAAAGATGCACGAGGTGCAATCGTTGAGCATAGATGGAATTTACAATTACAAGAATTCCATCTGAGATGCCTAAAAGTTGGTAGCGACATAAAAATAAAAGACGTTAATGCACTGAATTCTAGCAGGTTCTTCCTAAAACTTAACTATGAATTATATAGAATGAAGATCTCCAAAGATTTTTCATTGTAAAATGCAATAATTTATACATTTGTTTGTTAAATATCTCTATTACGTATCCGTCATAGAATATAAAATCCTAGTAGAGTATCATTTTCGATTGAGAATAAGCGAGATGATGCCATAATGCCGTGAAGCATTCAATGACAAATTGAAAATATCTTCTCAATCTTGAATTCCTCAAAATGAAAATCATTATATAATTAATTCAATAACATTTAAAAAAGAACAATTATACATATTTTTCTTTTTCTAAAAGGAAATCTTCACTATAAAAGAATTACGACTAGTTAGCACGCAAGAATGATGAAAATAAATCGAGGCAAAATGAAATCTTACCAGCATCATCAAGTTTGACATTACTTAGTTGAACTTTCAATGTTGTTCCATCTCGTTCAATTTTCACTCGTTCATTATCAGTTGCTGATAGTGCTTTACTATTTTTAAGTAATGCGACTGGTATATTGTCATCATCAATAGGTCTATTTAAAACACATTGCATAATAACATTTGAATCTTCTTCAATATCATCGGATGGAATACATTTTAGCTGCTGAATAAATTCAAATGGTGGTAATGCAACATTTAAATTAACTTGTTCTACAAGTTCTCCATCATTAAAATTGATTGAGTAGACCCCTGAATCGTCTAATTTTAAATTCGATAGTTTCAAACGATATTTTGTTTGATCTTTTGTTGGTGCTGGTTGATTCTTCAATGGAATATCATTTTTTAACCACACACATGGAATATTTGGACGATTCAATTCAATTACAAGTTCGATATTACCAGCAACAACAGCTGTTCCAATAATTTTTAATGGTGTAACAGTTTTCAGTGGAATTGATTGTATTTTAATATCACATTGAGTAATAATGTCATCGTTGATTTTTAAGGCGTAACTTCCACTTTGATCTAATCTAACATTTTCAATAGATAATTTGAATTGTTGCCCATCCCGTGATGGAATCGAGCGAATACGTTTATTATCAATAGCGATTGGTTTATCATCTTTTAGCCAAACAATTGTAGGATTTTCAGGTACATTGTTTAATTTTGTAGAAATTACAAGTGTATCTTCTTCGAAAACACCTTTATCGCATTGTAATGGTTGAATGATTTCAATTGGTTTCGGTCGAACTATAACATTCACTTTTTGCGATTGAAGTTCTTGCGGCTCAAGAATTTTCAATTGATAATCTCCTTGATCAACATTTAATTTAACATTTGACAAAGTGAAAACAATTTTAGGGTTTGTTGAATTAACATCAATTTTTAAACGCTTTGTCTGATCAATTGATAATGATTTTCCATTGAGTGTTAATGAAACATCTTTACTATCCCCAGTAGGTAATGGAGACGATAATTCACATTGTAATGTAATTGTTTCTTCCACAACTGGCTCAGACTTTGATACAGTTAAATCTTCCACGAATCTTAACGGTTTCATAATTGTAATTTTAACCTTCGGCGAAGAAACTTTTTCATTGACTGTAACCATATATTCACCTGCATCAGCTTCCTGTTTCACATTATCAATCTTTATTTGCCATTTATTACCAGTGTGAGTTACTCGTATACGATTGTCCTCATTTTCACTTAATGGTTTCTCGTTGAGAGAGAACATCACAGATTTATAATTTGGTTTATCTAATTCACACTCAAGTATTAATGCTTCACCTTCGTTCAATGGATTCTTTAATGCACGAAGTGGTTTAACAAATCTGATTTCTTCAGGTTTAACTATTACTCTGACTGTTGCACTTTTCAAAGGTTTTCCGAGATCGGGACCAGATATTTCCAGATAGTAATCGCCAGACATTGTTGAGTCCACACTTGGCAGCTCCAAATTCACCTTTTCACTTGCATACTCTTCATCGGCAGGAATTTGTACTTCATCACAATACCACTGAATTGTTTCGTCGGCTTTTATTGGTCGGCTTAACACACAAAAAAACTCTAGTGTTTCATTTTCATCTAAATCCGCCTTTTTTGCTTTCAGGTCCTTCACAAACGTTAAAGGCTTGTCTTCAACAGCGACCGTCAGCCGGTCGCTTTCAATTGTCTTCACCTGGACAGAATAAGTCCCAGTATGATCAGAAGGTTGTGCATTCTTAATCGTCAATTTAAGTTTCGGCCCATCTTGAGTAAACTGAATATGCTCATCTTGTTCAA
>OENM01000739.1:0-19728 GCA_900239745.1 Rotaria magnacalcarata
TTTATATGAGATAAGAAATTCTTTTCTTTTTTAGGTTTACATCTAATCTAATGGCATTTTCCTACTCAGTTTTTCATGCTGATTCAGAATATAGTGCTTTAAAAATGCTTAGAAAAGAACTAAAATAAAAATTTGACAATTTTTGTAAGAAAAACAAAATTTAACAAAAAAACAGCATTTTTCAGTCGTTTTTGTTTTTTAAGATTTTCTCAGCCAAAAAAGATCGAATCGAAATAAAAAGTATATCGTCGTGATCAGTGTTTCAAGCTCTATCAAACCATGTATAAATAAACGAGAAACAAAATTTACTCCAATTCTGCTTTAGCGGCACTTTACGTTATTACATTTCATGCTTTTAGAATTTTCCTATATATGATGAGTATTTCAATTTCAACCAGTTCTTTTTTCTTAGTATAAAAAAAAGGAAAAGATCTAATTAAATCATCTTCACATTCAGGCACTTCCACTCGAAATAATACATATTCGTCATTTTCAGTCAGCATATCGAATTCCATACATTCAATAAAAGTTAAAACATCATTTTTTCAGCTATTTCATATTTTTCCTCTTATAACAGTTCTATCAAACGTTTTCATTTTCTTTTTAGGTCCCTCAATAAGTCCTCAATTAAAAGTTGCTGTCTTTCAATTTTTAAGTACAAGTAAATATGACTCATTTTTAAATTATTTCATATTTTGAGGCTTTATGGGTTAGATCAATTCATATGCCTAGTGCACATCTATTCACTCATAGAAGATTTATTTTATACATAGTTTTCGTTTGTTTTATGGTTAGCGGGGGGGGGGGGGGNNGGGGGGGGAAGATTTGAGAGAGAGAGTCTACCAAAACTAGAGAGAAACAGTTTTGCATAATTGTTTTTTCAGGAAAAAATAGATTATTAGTTAGAATTTGTAAGCGTTTCTTATTCAATTAAGAAAATCTTTTTTTGCTGCTTTGTTGTAAATAAATATTGTGAAAAAAAAGATTAACGAGAAAAACAAAGTTTTTCTGGTCGTAACTTTTTACATTCATAGCTTCTAATTTCAAAGTTAATGTTCTTGGAAAAATTTAGTTCATGGTTTGCCTATCACTCATCATCGCTATTGTCATAATTGTTTTGAATGTATATATTGATGTTGCGAGCTTTTGCTCTTCCTCGATGCATGAAAAAGCTTTGAATAATATCATCCAAATGAAAATAGATCAATGTAAAAAATAGTTTGGACTTAAAGAGAAAATAAATTGATATTAAAGAGGATATAAATTAATATAAAAGTGAAAGTAGTTTGAACCTAAAGAGAAACTAGTCTGAATCCAAAGAGAAAATAGATCCATATAAAAGAGAAAATAAATTGGTGTAAGCGAGAAACTAGATGATTGCATTTGATAGGCTTTATTCAGTCTAATTACAAATAAATTAAGATCGTCTACAAAGTCGCAAAGAAAATTTCCAGGGAGAAAGCTATAACGAAAACAAATTTGAGCGGAGGAAAATCCCCTCACTCATCGTAAACTATGATTTTATAACAAAGTTACAAAAAACTGTAAAGTACAGATTTTATGATGTTTCATTTAGATGTTCAAGAATTTACATCAGGTTTTATTTCTCATGAAATTTTAAAAGTTCTTCTCAATTACAATGTATATGCCATGATCAAAAGTCAAACTAATCAAAAATCACATTCAATTTATTTATATAAAAAAGGTTTTCGTTATGAATTGTTTACATTAGTTATGCAAGGCAATGCAACATTAGAATCTGGTGTTGAACATATTATGTCAACAGTTGGACCATTTTGTTGTTTTGCTGCAACAGCATTATTAGCTAAAAATAAAACTGTAAAAAATGTTCATCAATTTCTTGATGATCTATTTACAATCAATTCCAGCAACGATAATAAAACAAATTTACTCGATGAAATTTCATCAATCTTTATTCCGGATTATAATTTAATTGTTAATAGTGAATTACAAGTTTTACAAATTCATCGTCTCGTCTGGTTAGCTGCTGTTCGTGCAACACAACGGCAACGTGGAAATGATCAACATTATAGACGTATGCAACCCGAACAATTATTATCAAATTCACTCGATGAAATCGTAAGGCTTGTGTTGTTCATAGATATTTTCTTAAAAGAAAACAAAATCGATAACTATTTTGTAGTCATCAATAACTAGTGTACCGATTGATAAAACAAATTTGACGGATTTCCAACGTATATTTCTTAACGAAAAAGATTTAAGACGAACGGTTAACGGCATTGATCATAGAAATACTCAAACATCTTCATCGGTCTTTGAAGTTATTCATTCAATAACAATAGGCGATACAACGGATACGATTGAAAAATATCAAGAACAAAGTGTTAGCATCAATGGAAATATTCAATTTGAACAACCAAAATGTTCATCAAAAACAGTCATATATAATCCACTTTTGTTAAGTATACAGAGTTATGATGAAACAATGGCAAATGGATCTTATAATGGAAATTATCATAATTTTAGTAATTTAACCAGCTTAAAAGATGATGGATTTAATTCAAGTATGAATATTGATAGAATGTTTGATGATGCTCAAGAACATGTAAATATTTTTCTTCTTCTTCTTCTTCTTCTAAGTTATCAAAATCAATTAAGTAAGAAATGGATAGTACAATCATAATCGATGAGAGATTTATACAATTTTCGAATCTGAATAAATATAAATCGAAGTCAGCTACCTACTAAAATGGAACTTTTCGGTTATAGGTCAGCTTGAGTTTCAGTATTTTTCGAGAATACATAATAAATAGATGAATTTTTGATTTTTGATTTGATCATGTATACCAAACGTACCAACTATCCGTGAAAGAAACGTTTCATATGCATCCAGTTGATTCTGAAGTTGGATCCGAATGGAAAATATCTAAAATTAAGTTTTCCGATTGCAATTAGACTACACTAACTTGTAGTTATTCAAAATATAGGATATTACTGTGTGCAGCGGAAATTAAAACTTTCAATTATTCGTACTATATTATCTTCGATATTATTTTCTGTTAAGCAACTAAGATATTCTGAAGACTATAAAACTTGTCTATCGACCATATTTCAAATTCCAATTCTAATTTTCAGTCTTTTTCATATTCATAACTTATCCTATAACTAAATATGCAATAGAGTTACCTTAATTCTATACAAAAGTTCCTGTGCTACAATCTTTTTGTTTAGATATTCTCTTTGAATGTCTAAAATATGAACTGAAAAATTATTATTTATTTTAATTAACTAAATCACGAGATTAACTAGATAAATAGAAAACATAACTTTCATTTCAAGAATTTCTATGTATTTATTATCGTTATTTATTTCTGTATTTAGAAAATAGATGATAAACAAATACAAGCATTATTAATCAATGAAGTTCATCATACAAATCATATTTCAAAAATTTAGTATCAAGCAACAACATTAATACCCTTTACTTTAAATTATGTTTCATATTCTTGCTCAAATACAAATATTCTGTTAAACCTTTCATCTCTTTCTCGAAATGAAATTTCTAATAACCACTAGGACGATATAATAAAGTCAATTAATGAAACAAAAACGAGTTTAATCAATGCACATGACTATGAAATATTTATAAACAATCCTTTATTTCAAATCAGATAATTTGTGCTTACATATAAGAAAAGGTAATACTTCGACAATTGATTTATTTATCGATAGTATAAAGTATATTCAATATATACATCCTATCATCCATTAAATTCCAAAAAAATGTCGAAGAATTTTCGTACGATAAATTTTTAAATAAAATTTATGAATCGTATTCAATACTTTCTCATTTTCTGTGCATCAATCTGTTTTTTCTTTTATAAAATAAAATAAATTTCGAATAAAATGTTATTATATATTTATTGTTTCATTGAAAAAACATAGAAAAAAAACAAAAAAGAAATCAAATCGATAATCCATAAACGGTGACAATAACATACATGGTGGTATTTTCCCAACTAAATACAAAAAATTGAATGAATGAGATTTATTTTTCAAATTTTCTAAAATTCTTACCGAATAGTAAATGATTTATCAGTTACATTGTCCCAAAAACATGAAGTTGCTGTGTGCAAGCCAGCCCCATTTTTTTCCATAATTACACATGATGCAATATATTTAAAAGATTGATTTGCTTTTGTAAGTGCACTAATTATAGTTTCGACTATATTGGATGTCCATAAATTAACTTTTGTTTTTTGATACGATTGATGTCGGAGAGTTGATTCAATTGTTTCATTGATAATATTTGATGCGTCATGAACTACAAAATGTTTTTGATAAATATCATCCATTTTTTGATTCGAGAAAAATCTAAAATACTATTATACAAAAAGGTTTTATCATGAGTTCGTAAGAGTAAAAAAGGTAAAATTCAAAAGTATATATATATATATACATATATACAAGTACAAATAGGGTTTTTTCATCATCATCATCATCACGCGCTTACCACAAACAAGTATTCGTTGAGGAAGAAGAAAAAAAAACGTGTATGTGCGTCAAGCACAAAAATTTAATGTATGCATTGGTAAAATGCCGATAGTGGCTGCAATTGTTGTTTGAAGAAGAACGGGCGGAAAGAGAGAAGAAAAATACCAATATGGTGGTCGTGGTAATTTTTAACTACGTTCACTATTTTTTTCAAAATATTGTCTATACGTCAATATCGTTGTGTCAATAACGGGTTGTTTGGAAAGAGAAAAAAACATATATATATATATCGAATCCAAGCATAACACTAGTCAAATTCATCCTTCTATGATATTTAGCAATAACTAAGCTAATGAAAAAAGAAAAACATCAAGCATTAAATTATTTTAGAGGTCAAGAGACTTATTAGGAGTAAAAGTGAAAACGGCAAAAATATGATTCTTTTGCTTCTTTCGATTCCGTATGTTCTGTTGTTTAAAAATAGAGATGCAAGCAATAGATGTTGAATTTGCCCCATAGCAAAATTATGTTCTACGAGGTCCACTCTTTTATTCGAACTCTAGAATAAAAAGCAAAAAAACAACTATATATATTATGTTACATAAAACAAGTGCTAATCAATATTGTACGAAAAAGATCATCACAATTCGTCTCGTTGATCATCAGACGAGACAAAAAGTTTCAATATTAAAAGTCTTTATAAATAGGTTACTTTTAATCAACTGATAATCATGTTCTTTTTTCTATTTAAATGACTACTACTTTTATAAATTCTACAACTCATTCGTATTACATCATCGTATTAAAAAAACGTTTAGCAGAAACTATTATTCAAACATTTAGACTACTAAAGATTCGAGACAATGTGATTTATATTTACATGGCAAAAAATAATACAATCAGACATAAGTTCTCTATGAAGTCAAAGATTTGAATGAATTTTTGACATTTATTACTAAATAATACCAATAAATATTGTTTGAAGAAGAAGTATAGATATTTACATTGATTCTTTCGATGCAAGAACATTAATTTTGCCAGACACTACTAATATCAATATTTAGAAATAAAAACGTTCTACAATCGACTGAGATTGAATAAAAAAACGTTTAAAGATTAGATAATTGCTTTTTTATTCGTATAAAAACGTATTGTTCAGGGTAGAATGAACATTCGAGGGTAGCTACTTATTAAAGATGCCTAATATGAACGCAAAAACTAGTCGTGATGATTAATTTTATTTGAACTTGAAATATTTCGTCTATTCAACAATAAATAATGATATTTTTCATTTTTGTTTATCAGGAAAAATGATAAAGCACATACGACACAGTTGACTTTTTTCCTTGTATTTTTAAAATGAAATTTATCACATCAAAATCATTCGATTTGATCGCATCCAACTAATGTCCTGGGAGTCATATGTACCCACTTATATTCATGAAAAAATAACTCCACAAGGCCTTGATTCTTCTTGATCAAATATAACGTCTCAATATTTCCTAATACCATTCTTTTATGATCTATATCAAGCGACAATATCTAATCTTGCTTTTTATATCAATCCCCAATGGCGCCCTGATATTACTTGAAAGCATTGTTTGTCATGTATAGATGATAAACAAAATATTATTTCCTAAAAATGAACATTTGGATGCCTCGTAATAAACTATATGAAAAATAAAACTATGAAGATGAATTATAATAATTGTATAGATTGAAATTTATTCTAATTGAAAAGAAATGAGGAAGAACATTGTGTGCTCATTAGACATCGTTAATATCAGGTTACAAGTAAATCATAGATGATGGAAGATTTCAGTTTAATATAAATAGTAGATTACAAAAGTTATTCTTCTCGTTTTGTATTGTTCTTGTTGTTGTCTTCATCATAATCAAGATACATAAGATACTCATTTTAATTTTATATTCTCGTGAGACGTTAAAAAAAGGATCAATAAGAAAGAAAGAAAAATATAGTAACTAGCAAACACGCTAAATAGGTTCACTTCAGAGTATGCGTGCAGAGCATTAGACGTATCATTTTAGGATTTCATTGCAATATTCTTCAAAACGATGACAACAAGTATTTATGACGATGAACAAATCAGGATTGAAGTTAACATTCAAGAAAGTATGCACCAATTATGATAATCTTTTTTTTTCTAAAAATCCAATTCAATAGCAGAACTTGACTATATCTATATGTATATATTTTATACATAGATGTGCATGAAGATATGCTAAAAGATTCAAAAATGAGAAAGCTGACAGTTATAACAGATGATATAGACAGTATTAGTCGTCGAACAGGTACTACAGAACAATTGGTTGTAGTCAAGAAATCCTCATCAACACCATTAACTCGACAATCGTCTCCAATACCACGAGACCTATGGACAAATAAAATTGAATTTCTTTTATCAGTTATTGGTTACGTAGTTGATCTTGGTAAGTACAACGTATAAAGGAAAAACTAAATAACATATGATCGTTCATTGTTCGATTGACAGGTAATGTTTGGCGATTTCCATATACATGCTATGAGAATGGTGGTGGTGCATTTTTAATTCCGTACATGATCTTTCTATGTATTCTGGGAATTCCAATGCTGTAAGTATGAACAATTTTTTCTCGACTATTCGATTAGAACTGAGAATATCTAATAACTTTGTATTGATAAATACATATTAAGAATAGCAGAATTTTCTCAATTGTAATGTTTCTTTAAAAAAAAACGTTGTATTTTCCTTTCGATAGTTATCTTGAATTATTTCTTGGTCAATTTTATCATTGTGGTAACATTACATTATGGGGTAGAATAGCACCATCCATGAAAGGTATTGGTATAGCATCATTTTTAATCGTTACTGCTGTTACATTGTTCTATACAACTATCATCGGTAAGAATAAATATATATATATATATATGTATATGTGTATTTATTATTCTAATATATTGTCTTCTGTTTTTCATTACAGCACATGCTGTTTTTTATTTATTTGCATCATTTCAAAGAATTATGCCATGGAGTTTATGTTCTCATTCGTGGAATACACGACTTTGTTCGGAACGTTTGCGCCCAGACGAAATAAATAATCAAACTTTTGGAGATATTCATTCCAATGGATCATTACCGTATATAAATGAATCGAAAATTTCATCAGCTGAAGAATATTATAATATCTATATGTTAGGTATACATCGTTCAACAGGTTTAAATGATTTAGGTTCTATTAAAATTGATTTACTTTTATGTCTTATATCAATATTCATTCTTATGTATGTGTGCATTTTTCGCGGAGTCAAAAGTACAGGTAATTAAGAGGCAAAGCAAGAAAAGACAAATGATGATTTTGAAAAAAAACAAATATTTTCTTCTATAATTCTTAGGCAAAGCTGTTTATATAACTGCTATATTACCTTATATTGTTTTAATAATATTACTTATTCAAGGTCTTAGTTTAGAAGGTTCACTAAATGGCATAACTTATTTTTTAAAGCCAACATTTGAAAAATTGAAAGATTTGAGAGTCTGGTATTCAGCAGCGAATCAAATATTTTTCACGCTTGGTTCTGGTTTATCTGTTTTAACAACTTATGGTTCATACAATATATCAACAAATAATTGTTATTATGATGCGTTAATTGCTGTTATAGCAAATTTCGCAGCAAGCTTTCTAGCTGGTTTTGTTGTTTTTTCTGCCCTAGGTCATATGTCATGGCGCTTGAACAAAAATGTAGCGACAGTTGTTGATCAAGGATCAAGTCTATCATTTATAGCTTATCCAGAAATATTAGCAACATTTAAATATCCAACATTTTTTTCAATAATATTTTTCTTAATGGTGATTAATCTAGGACTCGATAGTGATTTTGGTGGTTTAGAAGCTATGTATACAGCATTGAGTGATGAATATGTATTATTAAAGCGTCATAGAAAATTTGGCATGTTCATTATGTGTTGTGTACTTATTATTGCTTGTTTACCAACAGTTACGCACGGTAAATTATTAAATCTATCGAAATTTTATTATTTTTCATTAACTAGGTGGAAATTATGTTGTACAATATTTGGATAAATTCTCAACTGGTCCAGCATTAATGCTTGTTGTCATGATGGAAGCAATTGCTGCCAGTTGGGTAAGAACAGTTTCGTTGGTGTTTTTTTCTTCTGATGAGAAGATCTCTTTCTGATGACCGGCTTCTTTTCAAAGGTTTATGGAATTAATAATATTGTCAATGATATGCGAATACATCTTGGTTTTGAACCAAATTACTTTTTTCGTTTTACTTGGAAATTTTTTTGTCCATTGATTGTTACTTTATTAATGATATTTTCATTAATCTCTCCAGATGAATTAATGTATGGAAATTACCTATATCCATCATGGTCAATTGCATTTGGTTGGTGTTTCAATATGACTCTAATTTTACCAATACCAATAGTTATAATTTATGTATTTATACGTCATTCTGATTCAGAAAAATCTTTAAGAGAACGTATTTACTTTTTATTTGTACCAACAATAACAAAACAAAAATTAAAGCAACAAGTTGAAAATGGAAATGCATTTATTGTACCATCATCATCATCATCACCATCACCAATTTCACATGTTTAAATGTTGTCTGTATGTAAAAATATGATTCTCTATATCTCTCCGTATATGTCTCCCTATAAATATATATATTTGTATTTTCTTGTCCTTAAAATAAACATAATCATATTGATAGATTTTATTTTACTTCGTTTTATACAATTAAAAAGAAAGAAATACTTTGTATAGTATATCCAAGGGGGAAACGGCGGCTTTTCTGGATTGCCAATCCACGAAAAATCCGAAAAAAATCCCAAATCCACCAGCAATATCCTCTTCTAAATGAAGGAATTTTGAGCTGAATTTTTATCATATGTAGGCCTCGTGGTTCTTAGAATATTCTAAAAGTTTCAGCGCAAGCGGATGTTTTCTTCTGAAGATAATGCGATTGCAAAACAAAACTCATATTTCCAAGGGCGAAACGGCGGATTTTCGGGATTGCCAATCCATGAACAATCCGAAAAAAATCTAGAAATCCGCAATCCGCCGTTTCCCCCTTGAGTATATCACTGTAAAAATTATGATGATTGAACTGATGTTAATGGTTCTTGGTTAGTTGAATTTGACAACGGTAATAATGGTACAGATGGTCTTATTGAGACATTTCTTTCTTTATGCTTATCTATCGTCGTTTGTCCATGGAGATTAGATGGTCGACAACAAATAGTACCGATAGCAACATCTCGAAAATCTGTTGAAGTTAACCAATAAATAATAAATGATGAAACATGACTTGTTGTTGCTAAATTACTTAATCCCATTGTAATTAAATTTCGATGAATTTTGACTCTTTTCCCCAAAAAAATGTAAAATATAGCAGAAGGTGATGTAAATGCAATGAAAAATACCGCTATAAATACTAATGTTTTAGTTAAACGACTACCATCATTTGCTTTTGAATTGCGATTTGAAGGATTTGCGAATGTTTGCTTTGCTAGAGAACTTCTTGGCATTTTTGACTTTCGTGTACGTCGTCGAGATTTATCAACATGACGGATTATATATGTATTACATAAAATCATTAATGCAAATGGAATAAAATTATATAATAATAAATGAGCTATTTCCCAAAATTGAAAGAATGTAGATCGATAGCATGCAACTTGTGTTTTCGTCTGATTAAATTTATCAACAGGACCTATATATGTACCATTTACAATCCATGTAGGCGAATTGATAAGAGCCATAAGAAAAATAGTTATCCAACAAATACGATGCATAATACGTGGCTTTGATATATACTGTTTTATAGGCCAATTATGATGTAATGACACACAACGTGTAAATGATGCTAATGTTTTCAGCCATGCAGCACATTCAAGTGAAAAGTAAGCTCCGTAAGATATTAATTTACAAATTAATATTGAATGTTGTTCAAGGTTTTTAATTCCCACATTTCTTTGTCGTTTCCAGATAAGTTCTCTGACAACATAATTTAAATTCCAAGTGAACGGAATAAGAAGTTCAACAAGAGCTAAATATGAAAAAACTATGATGGTTGGATTTGAGCGATTAGGTAAATGCCGTTTGAATATATAAAAGCAAAGAAGATTTAATGGTGTACCAGCAAGTATGAGAATAAGCGAATAAAGACCAAAAGTAAAATATCCATAATAAACTAGTGTATTTATCATAGTTAATTATTCTAGAAATAGAACAAGATAGAAAAACTATTAATTCAAATACTATATGGTAATACAATATTATAATCATTAGTAATCAATTAGAATAGTTGTCTGTGAATGGTAACGGGTTGCTTATACATTCTTGGATTTTAATTATATCATTACTGAAGTTAATGAAAAATATAAATAATGGAATAAACTCCAAAGAATGTCTGTCATACTTTCATTGTTATCAAATTTCGACAATAATGATATTAACAACAACCACAACCACAACCACAACCACAACAATGACAATATTGAGTATTTTTAGAACATTCATGGAGACTTGAACGCTAAGGTTTATGCTGCTTTTTCTTTGCCAAAGCTATTTAACGTTATTGTGTTCTGTATAAGAGTCCCAAGTGAGTAATGCTTTCAATTTTACAGCCTATTCTTCTCAATCGAATGATTTTATATAAGAGATGAAACCCTTAAGACGTCTGGTAGCAAAACTACTAGTTACCAATTTTTGCTTAAAATATACTTAATATACAAAAGAAAGAGTAGACTTACCAAATATTAACTAATGAATAAAGCCTGCTGCAATATAAATGAAAGATTTGTAACAGATATGAATCATTTATAGTCTTCTGCCTTGATCTCAGCTGATAAGATTGCTAGATATATATTTAAGTAAAGGTTCTTAAAAACTAATAATTTCTTTTTCTTCTTCCATTTTATAAATCGACACAATACCCTACACGACTGTTTGAATCGAGTTTGTTGTCTTTGTCTTTTTCTTTTTCATCCTTTTTGTCTTTTTTTTCCGCCGCTAAATATATACATATCGGCTATAGACAACCAGACTTTTCATTATAATTGCCTACTACTTATTGACTGACATCGAAACTGAGAGAAAATCTGCATATGCGCATTATATCTCAACTCATTTTCAATATTACTTGGCAAACACGTTAGAACAAAAAAAACACAAGAAGAAATAAGCGGAACTGTCAAGTACTACTCTATATGTGTTTTCACCATACTTAACTTTGTTCCTGCAGTTCATTACAAGAATAAGAAAGAAAGAAGAAAAGAAAGAGAAAAGGCAGCATGTATGCAAATATCGTTCCATCGGATCAGTTAAAATGATTAAGAGTATAAATAGAGCTTTAACTAGTTACAAAATACAAATGTAATATTTTTGTCATTCGACAGAAACAACTTGTGTTAGAATGAAGACAATATGGTCTACAGAGATACCATAGCCACTAGAGGAGACAACAGTTTCTTTGTTGATAACTAATAATTAGTAGTTTGTTTATCGACAACTTTTCGAAAAACTTTTATTAGAGACTTTACTATCAAAAGATGATAAAAATACTTATATTATTTTATTGGATTAATACAGACAAGTATGTTTCAACATATTTATAAAATTTCTATTTTCATTAGTTCTATTATTTCAAATGAAATCTATTTAAGATAAATTTGTTATTTTTCAACAAAGATTCCTCTCATTAATATCGTTCAATCATATATTTTGTTCATAAATTAATATGTAAATTGAAATAGAATACAAAATATAACATTAAAAAGGTCTCTATCTCGATTTATATATAAATTCATATCATTATAATAAGTGTTTCATAGTATAGTAAAATAGAAGTAGACAAGTATTTTTATTTTATTTGAAATCCTTCTTTTTTAAAACAAACAAATTATAAATAGTAAAAATAAAATATTTGATAGGAATCTTGCAAAAACAAAACAAATGAAAGGATTAATCTATGTTTTTTTCATTACAATTGACAGACAAAGAAAAAATGATTATTTATACTATTAAAAATAAACTTGTCTAACCAAGAAAAGCATTTTCTCTTTAACGGAAATTATTATCTGAATTATTATGTTTAGACTTACTGAAAATAAAGTATTCAATAATGATACTACTACAAGAATCCAAGACTATCAAAAAACATCATAAGCACAAAAAAAGATATTTTCCGACTTGTTTTTCATCACATCATACGGTTGAGCAAATAAAGAAATCATAGTTTTCTGCAATATTTATTTCTCTATTTTAATGTTGCATAAGATTAATGAAAATGAAATCTAAACCATACATATCAATTACTTATACGCTTCAGTACTGTATCTGGAAGCCGAAAGTAAATGACGCCAGTAGAAATACAATACAAATTGAATCAATACAAAAGAGAGCAACGCAACCGGAAGAAAATTAACTTGAAAGAAAAACAACGATGAACGGAATATGTCCCATAACTAAAATGATTCTGCAGTTTCTTTAACAAATACATTAATCTAATATTAATCGACACTAAGAAAAATCCTGGATTTTGTCTCATAAGTTATCCTTTATCTAGATAAATATTTCATTTATTATACCACGTTTTATGCATGACTTGAATAATGCAGATGTTCTTCAAGAGACATTCTGCACTTCACGGAATAGCGACGGCCCAATTTAATCAAAACAGTTGTGTCTATATGTCGGTTTAGCCCCGATTCGCCCTTGATTGGTCCCATACCCAATTCGATTGGTCGTCATAATGTCGAAAGGAGAAATGTTGAAAGAAGGAAGAGGAAAAATGTCGAAAGGAAAAATGTCGAAAAAATATTTTTGACATGAAACATTGTCAGTCAATATTTTAGAGAATTGTAAATAATATAATGTATGTTTTTTTGTACGAAATTAGACTGAAATGATAAGGGCGAGAAAATGTTTTTTCAAATGTGTGATTTTTTCACGAGCCTCACGAACCTCAAGTTTTTCTTTTCCCGGAAGATGACTATGATTGCAAACAGTTTTCATCAATCGATTATTTTAATCAGTATACACCTTAGCTGCACAATAATTAATAGTGCATATCCAATCTTTATTAGTTGTAGTTACTTTATTTCAGTTGTATCAATAGTTAGTCATTCCTATCAATACTGACTAAAATTTTACACTAGTAAAATTATAAGAAAAAACAATGAACTAAATGGGATTAGAATCGCCATATACTGGAGACATCATTATTTTTTTATTTTTCACTTTCGACATTTTTCCGCTTTAATATGTACGTTTCGACATTTTTCCTTTCGACATTATATTCCAGCATACCCCCAATTCATCCCATTAAAATTTTCTTAACTCGTCCCTGATTGTCTGCAAAATAATATAATATGTTATAGAGAAAGAACTATTTATTATCAAAGAAAAATAAGATTATATTAAAGCTATTACTCTCTTTGTTGTTCTTTTTCTTGACCAGTTTTATTTTCCCGTTTTTTTTTGTATATTGATGTCCTTTAAAGTTCAACACAGGCTTTGAACGTTCGCTATATGTGAACTTAAATATGAGTTATTTGGTTTATTAGAGAAATAAAAGCAATTTTCTTTGTGCTCGCTATTTTCTAAGTTTTTTTCGTAGTTCAGAAGATCAACGAGACATGAGGTATCGTGATTAGTATACCTAGCATTCAATAGATGGGGATAATCACGAAATTCCGAAAAATTAGATACCAATTAAGCATGGGACGAATTGAGATAGATACAAATTCGGAATGCGACGAGTTAAGAAAAAATTAAACGGTATGGATTGGATGGATATGAGACTAATGAGGGACGAATCGGGGTGACACCCTATATATCTCGTATGATGTCAGACGGTTGAAAGAAAGAAGAAACAAGAAAAGGGCAAGACCATTCATATACATTATATGATAGCGAGACAACAGCACAGTATAACTAGAATATACAGTAAAACCTCTCTAATGTGAACACCGTTGGGACCGAAGAAAAGCGTTCACTATAGCAAGGTGATCATATAGGAGGGGTTCATTTACAGCAAAAATCGATTTTTGGGACTTTTCAAAACCGTTCAGATTAACAGGCTGTTCATAAAGGAGGGGTGTTCACAAATAGAGGTTTTACTGTAGTTATGTTCTCATTATTGTATACTATGAATGAAATAGAATATCTTATTGTACCAAAGTTTTCTCGAAGGAAAAAATTGTCACAGCAGAAAAATATCAATCAATGAAAAAGGCAGTATTGGCAATAGCATTGGCTTGGATGGAAAACAAAATCTTCCGATGAGTAATGATTACTTATCAAAATATGCCCTTATCATTTTCTTTTGCATTGAAATATGCTAGAATCAAATCAAATGTCAACGACCAAAGCATACTACTGCTATAGATATTGTAGATTCCACAAGAAGTTGAACACTTTAAATGAATTCAAATATCAAATCATAAATATATTATTGATGAAGCGAAATCTCAAACTGACATCAATGGGAACTTCTATGTCAGAAATATGAGGGGAAACAGGATTCTTATCTTATAATCTTTTACACATCATCGTCTTCATCGATAGAAGTTAGAATTAAGACAGAACAGAAGATACATTTAGATATGTATATTGATTAAGGAACAACCAGTTTCACCAGAGTCTCATTGTGTAAACATATCGTACATAGTATCAGTCTTTGCTTTTTTTTTGAATACCATTTCAAATAAATAAAGATATATATCATTTAATAAATCATCATTCATTCATTATGTTTACAGATGAGTTTTTTCTCCCATACATTCCATAGTATTCATTCAGGCATCGAATAAATTATATCAAAAAACAAATCATCGACTATTTTCGGCACTAGTACACTTTGTCGCGATCACTTTGTCGCCATCATTTCGTCGCACGATCACTTCGTCGCATACAAAGGAGAGAGTACATTAATTCAATTAAGTGATTCACCACCTTAATAAATGCATTCTCTACAATATTAAGACTATCTCTTAACAATAGAAATGTTTTATCGACGAATGACAGGTGTCAATTTACAATTTATTTTCTTTAAATTTTTAAATTTTTAATTGCACAAAAATTAAAGCTGAATTCTAAATAAAATTCAACACAGTTAAATTTAAAATAATTTTGATTTTTTTTCAATGAAAATGTGCTTTAAATAAAGCTATATGTAAAAAAATATTTTCCCTCAAATTTTAATTTTCTAAAATTATTTCTCGATTTAATAATTCTTTTAACATTAAAATGTGTCACCTCGAAAAACTGATACCGAAAGAATACTATAGAGTTACAGAATTATTTGAGATTATTTATTTTTAATGTTCGCAATATCGAAAAGCTAAAAGTCTATTTCAAAAATTTTCAAACCCACTTCATCTAATAATTGAGTGACGTTACAAATCACAGAAAATGATCCTAAAAATTACTGAACGAATTATGCAGCCCAAGAAAGAGAACACTTTACCTTAGTTTCTTCTTCGCTCAAAATTTCATTAGAAGTTGTCTCTTAAAGGAGTTGAGTTTAATTTCATTTAATAGGAGACTATTTGGAATGTAACAGAAGAATTTTTTCCGTCATTTTTTTATAGAACTAATTAAATGTTTTCTTCAAATGCATTTATTATTCATCAGATTTTTTTTGTTCTTCGTAATTTTTTTTATAAAAAAAATTCATTTTTAGAGAGTATTTGCCTTATGCTTATTTAGTATCTTTATTTAAAGCTTTTTTCATCGCTTGCATACATTCATCGCTTGTAACTGCTTCAAAATATTCTTGTTTTTCTTTTTCATTGTCTTTCGAATCCAATTCTATTACATCTGACCACCACTTTTGTTTTGTTATTTGAAAACCTTTCAATGGTCTTTCGCTGATCATTTTTAACCATTTTCGTGCTAGATCATCTGGTGTTTCACTTCTTTCACATCGAATGGGAAAATCATTTGATGAAACAAGATTTGCATCGACAAGAAATCGATATCCTAACTGAGGTTCAAGTTGATGTTGAACGAGTTTAACCGCTTTTAATGGATACGGAATACCAACAATTGGTCCAGTAATACCAATACGAAATGGTTTTCGTGTACCCATTGCAATATAATCACAAGAAAGAGCAAGCATAAGGCCACCAGCAATAGTATGACCATCAAGTGAACAAGCAACCGGTTTTGAACAATGTAGAGGAGCAGTCATGCCTCGACTGAGTGTTTCGAAGACGAAGTTATCTATGACTGCCCGTTGACGAGCAATAGACAAATTATATACGGTTGAGAGATCAGCACCAGCACTGAATGTTGAACTAGACAAAAGAAAAATTCGTAGTTGAAAAAAGTTGTTAGGCCATTGAACAAATGTATGCCTTAAGTTAGATCGAAGAAGAACGCCTTTGATTTTATTATCATTTGAAGCTTGATTAAAAGCGTGAATGAGTTCGTTGAGTAGTTCTGGTGACATTGCATTAGCTTTTGGACGATTCATTGATATGGTTAGAATAGCATCAGTCAATGATATACTTAGTGTCTTCCAATGTTGTTGTAAAAGTGACATTTTCAATTTTCAGTGTTTTTTCAATAGTACTAATGAAGTTATGAATAGAATCTGAAATAGTTCGATCATTTATTATCACGAAAAGTTCAGGAAAAAAAGAAGTATCCCAACTATTTTTAAGCACAACTGTATATTTGTTTCATCTAATCGAGTTCGACTATATACAGATGACTCAAAAATTATTTTCAAGTTTGTTCAAATAATATACACTACAAAACTAGAAAATTCTTAAAAAAATTTCAGTCTATCCACAAGAACAATGTACTTTTGAGTGATCTGCTCTTTTCTTTATTTCTGTATGTAATTTTGTTTTTGTTTATGTTTTGGAATTAAATTACGGTCTACTTGTTAGTAAGATCTTTCACTTACTTAAAAGCTCTTTATTAATTTGATAACTTTATTTTATCTCGCTAAGATTACATCAAATAACTCACTGATAAACAAATATTAATTAGTGCATAACTTTAAAATTCTATAAATTGGTTTTTTTATATTGTCTCAGGTTATGAGATTACATTGAATTTAAAAGCACAGAGTCAGAATCTAATTTTTTTACGAAAGTTCAAAGTATACTTTTTTTAAATTTCTTAGACAATCTTCTCGATGATTTTATTAGAATCATGTTATTACTAGCTCTTAGTGTCTGAATAACATTCATTAACTCGATTCGTTCAAGTATAAAACTACCAGTTACAAAACTGAAGTAGTTCAAAACTTTTCTAATGAAGTTTAAGCTTTCTAAAAATGATCATTGGCGTAAAATTTCACGAAAAAAAACTTATTTTCTTGAATTTTCTGAGAAAGATCATAGAAGAACAGAAGTTATATTATAGTCTATCTTGCATATGAATATTTTGTATAAAATCTTTTCACTGTCATAAAAAGTATTTTTCTCCGATTTACGTAGTGCACTTATCGAATAACTCTAAAAACAATCATATTCATCCGTCTATATTAAGAATAGGATTTAACAAGAAAATAGTCTCGTGAAATAACATGTCATATTAATAGTCATTGTGAGAATACATTTGACAGATTCGAAATACATTATTGATTCATGTTGCATAAAACTCTTATTTAAAACGATATTCATATGGGGAAATTTTGCAAACTCACCAATTTTTTTATTCCACTACGAATACAATCTTAATTAATCGATCAATTTCTGACTAAAATATACTAGATTATAGACTAGAAACGTTTTTGCGTCTTGTACTACTAATTATTGATACTAACAAAACATTTAATCTATATTTTCCTTTTTGTAACTGTTCAGATTGCAGTCTATGTAGAGTTATCGATTAGATGACAGTATTTCCTTTTTCTCTAAAAATGATCTTTCAGTAAAATAATATCAGTAACATAGGAATGTTCATAGGTGTCAATTGTATTAATTAATATGGTTATCTTTCAACTAAGAGAAAATTTCAAAGTAAACAAAAAAGCTTAATTTCTAGGTTATTCGATATGTTCACAAGTTTGACAACATGAAAAATATTTTTTAACAAAAAACTGGTTAGTCTTGCAAGGAAATTTTCTGTGATACTTCTAGAGAAAACTTAAAGAAATTTCTCATGCTCATATTTAACATCAACATAGTGAAATTCATAGAATACCATATTTTCTATCGACAAGACAGGGTTTACTAAGGTGTAAAGATTTACCTCAACAGCTATTTTCCTTCATTCTTTATGTAAGATTTGCTGACTTTCAAAAATACTATAGTTTTCTTACGAAATATATACGGCACTTTCATCCACACACGACGGTTTTTTTCTAAACAGCAAAAAGTCAACGAGGACGAAGACGGTACAAAAGTATGAAAATAAATCAAAATTTGAAGTTGCCCCTAAGGAAATTGAAACTTTGAGATGTCTTCATAAAATGTAAAAGCTCATTAAAATAATATTCTTAGTAGATGTTAGAAGGAGTTATGCATGTTTCATATGATATTATTATTTTTCCTTTTTATCTTTCGATGTTTGAATTATCATTCAGAAAAACAAGAATGGTATGTTTAATCGTGTTTCGGTAGCTCAATGGTAAGAGCACTGGTCCGGCTAATCAGATGTTGTGTCTTGGGTTCGCTTCTCGAACGAAGCATATCATTTTGTTTCTTCTGAATGAAAAATTCAAACATCGAAAGATTAAAAGGAAGAATAATTATATCATATGAAAAGCAATATTCTTGTGTAACAAATACGCTCTTTACAATATAGAAAAAAAAATGATTTCTACCATTTAAATATTCTCATTAATATTTTTTTTAATGCAAAACTTTCTATTAAAGATTTTGCACATTTTAACTTTTATTGGCTGTTCACTTCAATAAATATATCTGTTCGTTACATTGTAAGCTCATAAAATTTAATAATTAGAATGCAAGGTGTTCTATTATTTGATATATATCTAGTTAGAAACAAAAGTATACAATCTACAAATATATTGTTGTTCGCTAACTGTACTTGTTTATTGATACTTGAAATAGCTGCTAACCAAAAACGCGAACTTGCCATGTTCCCCGTCATGGTTTTGATTGCTTCTATTCAATAGCAAACGAAATTACTCGTTTGCAGATGGTGCTTATATAAATAGAATAAACATTCTTTACTACAACATTATTTGGTATTCACTAAAAGAATTCATATTTAGTACAATTTTAATCATCAATT
>OENM01000739.1:19772-48535 GCA_900239745.1 Rotaria magnacalcarata
TTTTGTTTTGTTATTTGAAAACCTTTCAATGGTCTTTCGCTGATCATTTTTAACCATTTTCGTGCTAGATCATCTGGTGTTTCACTTCTTTCACATCGAATGGGAAAATCATTTGATGAAACAAGATTTGCATCAAATATCAATCGATGAGCTAGCTGTGGTTCAAGTTGATTTCGTACAATTGCCAGAGGTTTTGAGGGAAATGGAACACCAACAGCTAATTCTGTTATACCAATACGAAATGGTTTTCGTGTACCCATTGCAATATAATCGCAAGCAAGAGCAAGTATAATACCACCAGCAATAGCGTGACCATCAAGTGAACAAGCAACTGGTTTCGAACAATACAGTGGTGCTGCTACACCACGACTGAGTGTAGTAAAAATAAATTTATCAATTGTTGACCGATCGCGTTTACTACATTTTTCATGCATATAAGAAAGATCCAGACCAGCAGAAAATGTCGAACTAAGAAGAGAATTCATCTTTATCATGATATATTTCTTTTTACTGATCAATTACCTAAAATTAGAACGTAGATGAACGCCTTTGATATGATTGTTTTTTGAAGCATGATCAAATGCTTGTTCAAGATCATTGAGTAACTCAACAGACATAGCATTAACTTTGGGTCTATTCATAGAAATAGTTAATATAGCATCAGCTAACGAGACACTCAAAGTTTTCAAATGTTGCTGTAAAACTGCCATTCTTTGAAATAAACAAATGTATGTATAGTATATACGTATGTATCGTTTCTACACTTTTGATTCTGATGAATGAATAA
The DNA here is from genome assembly GCA_900239745.1 of Rotaria magnacalcarata. Taxonomy (NCBI): domain Eukaryota; kingdom Metazoa; phylum Rotifera; class Eurotatoria; order Philodinida; family Philodinidae; genus Rotaria; species Rotaria magnacalcarata. Next base: position 20,560 of record OENM01000739.1, read on the forward strand.
ATACATAAATGGTTGATTGAAATACTATCCTTTCATTTCTATTGCTTACATTTATCTACAAACGAGTTAAGTCTCAAACAGATGGAGCACCACTAAATGCAATAGGTTTTTTTAGTTTTTCAGTTATTTATATTTAAATTTTATTCTTATTTATACGCTCAATAGATGAATGAAAAAATGAAATTTTTTGATTTTTTTTTCTGTATTTCCAAGTTGACGATACAACAAGTAAAGTTATTTCTGTATTGCGTGTAGATTGAATAAGCAAAAAAGTATGTGATTCTTTTCAGCCACGCATTGCATGAAACGATTGAGATGCATAACGCTTGTCATTGTATTGTCTATGTCGATGATCAGATTCCGTTAATAATGATTTTAGTAGAACACGAAAAAGATGAGCTTTTGATGCTGCCATTTCCTGTTGAGGAGCATTTATAAAGTGATTTGATAATAATTGTAAGGGTATATAAAATTTCATTCCATCTTCCGAATCGTAAACGTCATTGATGTCATCAGATAATGGCTCAGCATCGATAACCGATGAAGCGAATGGTGATGATGAGCAATAAGAACATAAGCAGAGAAGAATGCAAGAGATCAACGCTACTATATAAAAGCGTTTAGAAAATGATGAAATACTACCATTCAATATAGCAAATGCCATATCTGAAATGAAACTATGGAAAAAAACTTTTACAACTTTTTTCACATTTAGAATTTATTTTATTTTTTTGCTTCTTGTACTTTTTAATATAGAAGAAAGAAGGTTTTCTAAAAGAAAATTATATTAACGCTTTAGGCCAAATGATTAGTATTTATTGTAGTTGTCGAAGAAATAATAAAATAAATACGTTATGTGCCGAACTTACGTTTGGGATAGTTGGAGAACATTTAAAATTAATTGTTCTAGTGACAAATATTTAAAACCATAATTAAAAGTATTAGATGACTTTAATAGATGAAAAGCAATCGAATGAAAGAGTTATTAACAGTGAAAAGATAATAATTCTACATGTTAATGTTAAAGAACCTCATATATTTATATTTCATCATTCGTCTAGTTGGATAATTTACTTTGATAATTACAACCATTCCGTAGTTCAATAAAAGAAAATAATCTTTTTTTTTCGAGTTCTGAAAGATAATTTCGGGTATTGAAATATTCCATTGGTCGCATCTCGTAAAACGGTTGAACATGTACCGAAGCTTTCCTGCATAAAACATGCAGGATCGAGAAATTTTGAAAATTTGGCAGAAATGAATGAATGGCATTCTGAAAATGACTTTTTTTCTTCCGGAATAACTCTGGTTTTCTTCAAATCAAGTGCTAAGAATAAGATTCAAGAGCAAAGGTAATTTCTTTACGTTAGTATTCCATAGAGAGAAAAGAAGTGTAGTAGGATGCAAATATCATCTCATTACATTATCAAGTATGAGAATTATATTTCTTCTCACTTTCTTGTTCATACTTTACTTCCTACTTCTTTTGCCGTTGAATTACTATCATTATTATTATGCTTATTATTAAATAGTATAGTGAAAACGAATTTTTTTTTCTTCAACTAATTGTTCTCTATCAGACTAGAAAATACAAATATTTGGTACTAAAGAAAAAAAGAATACCATCTTTCAATACTATTAAAATCTGGCTCATCTATATCAGATGATCAATTAGAAGAGTTAACTTCAAATGAGTTCATATACGCTTGTAGATTTCAAGAATTATGGTATTCTTCGTTTTTATAGTTCCAATTCTACAGACTAGATAAATAGCACATGTCAGTCGAATTCGACATCTTCACTTTGCATCCTAATCCACTATGAATAAATTAAAACTAAAAAATGCTTTTTGACACTACCTAAATTAGTTGTTGAACTAATATTGAAAAACTTGTCTATATTCACGCACCTCATTCCAAGATACATTTTAGAATTATAGTTAACTGAATTTCTTATAAGTACAAGTTCAACTGTAGTCTTTTATCTATGTGTTAAATCATTATTTATAGTATCTATGAATGTTACTTAATGAATATGCTGCGTTAGTATCTTTTATTTATTTCAATTATCTATATGCGAAATTTTGGATTCATTTCAAATTATGCCCTTAATCTAGTAAGCAATTAAGGCATCTACCGATGACAAAATCATCCTTTAATCTATGGTCTACCTGACATGTTTCGAGGAAGAAAAGAAATTTCTGCAAAATGATCACCTCTCATTTATGATCTAAAATTAGATAATTACATTGAACAGAAAAAATACTGTCTGAAGGCACATTGATATTTTAAGAAAGGCTTATAATGACATAATGACAGAACTTACTACATAGTGGAGTGTTTTAGGCAAAAGAAAAGATATAATGAACAAAGGAAATTCTATTAAATAAAAATAGTCTATGTTTCCTCATGTGTAATATATGATATATGATAACCTAATTTTTTTTTGCTCGGTTACTTTACGTATGACACAAGTGCTTTGAATCGCAACATTGGATCATGTTACTTAATAAGTATAAAGAGATCACATAAACACCAATAGCATGACTGCTGAGTATTCAAGAAAATTGCTATACGCGCAATTTTGCGATGTTGATGATTAATTAAAAAGAGTATGCTGATTCTTAAAAGAACATTATTAATATCACTCGTTGACGCTGACGTTCTTGTCGATTATTTTTGAATAGTGATTAGAAAATTTCCATCACAGAAATAAATTAACATGAATGAAGTAGTTAATCTCGTTTTGTCTATCATCGATTTCTATTGCTCTTAAGAAAGATAATATTCACTCAATTTATACAATTAACTAAGCAATAATACCCACTGTTACTTTTCTACGCAGAAATTAAGAAATGAAAAGATCAAATTTTATAGTAGTTCTGTTTTTTGCAATAGAAAATTACATAACAGATTTACTTCTAGCATAAACAATGAAGTTGTCCGCGCATAACAGGCCTATCAATAATGCTCATTTATGATAAAAACGGAGGCTTATCTATTTTCAGAGCGCTTTAACAGGAAATGACTATTACTGAAATATTAATTTTCAAATCATTGAACAAAAATGAAATTAAAGAATCAATTTTTTATATTCACTTACGACAATAACATTCCAGATGAGAGAGAAAAACTTGAATCTCAAATTGTTTCCTTACAAAATAAGAACATAATATCTTTCTTGTCTAAGAAACTCACCTTTTATTTGTAAAATAAATTAAGACAAATTTAATAATTAGTGAACCTGTAGTAAGTTTTTCCTACAGATTTTTGTTAAGAATGACATGTCTCTTCATCTCAACAAAATTATAAGGTTAATAAGCTTAAATATTTGCATATCACTAGCAATTATCAAAAAAGACACTGATGTCGTGTTTTTTTTTGTATGCAGACGAAACGTTGCTATTAAGTTTTTGTTCAATATCATGTGACAATATAAAATCATCATTGCAGAGAATGAATATGTTTAGGCGCCAGTAACAAAATTCATATTTTCAGAATGGAAACTCTTCAAGACAAAATATTTCAAAACAAATGAAATTAAACTGTCAACCTTATTTTATTAGAAAAAATTATTTTCGATAGAAAATAAAATGATGGTGACAATAAGCACGATGAAAAAAAAGTCAATATTTTAATGAGAAAATCTTTCTCATAAAATTTAAATCTATAGAAGAGCGGATAGATTTGTAGCACAAAAACAAAAGGAAGGAAGTATGGAAGGAATTTTGATGAGTACTAATTTACATTAAAGTGCATTTTGTTTTTCGTTAGAGATTTATGTGCTAATTTTAGTATCATAATTATATTTTATACAAAAGCACTTTTCAATGATCAAAATATAGAAATACGAAATCATTTTTCTATCTTTATCATCTTGTGTTAAAGTGACCTAGTGCTGAAGCCATTGAACTTTCTATTCATAGTAAAATCAGTCTAGTTGAGCTTCAGCAATTTGAAAATTGTCACGCTATCCGTAGGAAAATAATAAACAAGAAATCTAAAAAGTATTTCTTTTAGATTTTCAATCATTAACAGTAATTTAACCATAATGTTCTTCTTACTTAACTTACCTATTATCATGCAAAAACATGCGTGTTGTATCTATATTAAGTTCAGATTTTATATTATATTCTATCTAATCGATAATGATAAGGAAGAAATACTGAACTAGAAAAGAAAAGAAAATATCGTAGATCAATGGCAGCTTTTTTTTGGTTCTAGTATAAAAAAATAGAACAAAATCTCTTGTTTTTAATTGAACTATTTATGCTCATCTAACCGTTTTAATGAGTGTAAAAAGAATCCTTTTCGCTAAAATCTTTCTATAATGCGATTTATTTTCATTTTTTTGTATATAATCTATGGATTATTAATACTGATAATCGTGGCTATACTTTAAGAATCAAGAGAAATTAGATAAAATATTATCTTGGTTGTTTCAAAAGAAATTATGAATAATGGAATAATTTCAAAATGTATATTTAGAGTCAATGCTATGATTATCATCAAAGATGGGCTCAAAGTAGACGGAAATTTTATGCTTGATGGAAGATGAAAAACTAGATTCTTCCCTGTTCTCTATAGTTAAGATAGTAAATGAAAATTCTTATTCACCGTTTAGAAAAACATGATGTGATTATTAGTATTTAATATGCTATTTACTTCTTTCTGTTTATTTTGAGAGATTCGCATAATAGTAATCTGAAGTTTACGAGCTTCTAGTTACTAAAAATGACATTTGTCAACAAACAATCGGCACAACTGATTTTATTTCTCTACTGAATTGGATGTAGATATTCTTTTTTCTTTCTAAAACTTAGTACTGGAAAATAATTGCTATTCTCATTAGTAAATTTAACGGTGAACTTTCTAATGAATCTTACTAATTATTAACCTTAAAACAACTGTATAGTCGATTTATTTCCTTGAAAAATGGAAAATTCTTACATTTCAAGAATCATATCAAAATTTGTCTCTGGATTTAGGAAGTCTGATACATTTATAGATAAACAACTGTAAAGGAGCAAATTTTCAAGTGAAATATCTTAAGAAAACATTTAATGGTTCATTTTCATTAAAAGAAAACATCTTTATTCTTTCTCAAACTTGTCTACTATGATAAAAATTTCAAAATGTCTGTTGTTCTAAACTATCATAATTATAATGGATAAGTTTTTCTTGTGAAATAAATAATCTAAGCTCGAAAAATATCTACTTATTACATGTGAAACTAAGAATTAAATGTTATTAACATACATTGCAGTATCCTGATAAATTCCGAGAGGAACGTTCTTTGCAAATATATTTTTCGCTGGAATCCTGACAAGTGCTGCGGTGTATGATTATTCGTCATAATTCACTAGTCTTCATATGCACAAGTATCAATTATTGTTTCTATCATGAAAGAAAATATACTTTGAAATGTGAATTAAAATGATAATACTATACTTGCAATTTGTATAAAGAATTCTAATGATAGGATTTCTTCAAATATTTATACCAAATGAGTGTTCGATTAGAAGAAACATCAAATGAATAAGATAGCAGTCATTTAATAGTTTTCTGGTGCGTCACTTATTAAACTTCGTGTCAAAAACATTTCTTCTATGGCTTATTTGTAAAAATGGAGAATCGTTCTGAGAGTTATCAGTGCATTTACAAACTCATATAATTAGAATACCATCCTAAAAAATATTAATATTTCAAATGTTCCATAGAGTGAGCTCAAACAGGTTCGGGATGAAATGATCGTGGCATACAGCATCTACCGTTACAATGAAAAATAGATATCTCTTTCTAGTTAATTTAAAGAAAATTAGTGCATACCAGTTTTTTACTAAAAACAAATCGAACACAAAAGTAGTGAAATCGATGTATTTAACACCAACACAAGAAATTATCATTTCTAAGTCAGAGAATAATTATCAAAAATCAATTGAATTTTAGTGAGTTGTCATGACTTCGAATAACTCTCTATCAGTTACTCATTGATTTTTTGAATGGTTTTTACTTATTTGTAATGACTTTTCATTTTGGTTTTTTTCAAACTCATCCTAATTCATCCAAACTCACCCATCATGCTGTTCTCATTGATTGATAAAAAAATACTAATCTATACTAATCATTAACTGAAAGAAACCGTTTCATTCGAAAACGAAGTATTTTTTCATTGCTAAATGAAAGAAAAAATTACTTCTGTACTTCATATCTTTTAATTAATCTCAGAAACTATCTTAGGATACTGTATGCTCCTAATACTATATGACAAATATTTTTAAATTAAAATTTCTGAATGAAAATATTTGCCTACCGTTAAATGATTTTGCTCAAAATCTAACTGAACTTGAAACACTTCCCTAAAGTACGGTAACAGGCTATGTAAGTAGGTCTTAGTTTATTCTACTTGTGGCACTACTGCTATTTATATATAGAATAAATATCGAATATTCCGAATAAAATATGTGAAACCAATGCAAACGATAGTTTATTTTTAATATAACCGGTGACCCATAAAGAATTGCCCCGTTAGTATATTTGAATTTTCTCGTCTTCCTGGAGCACGATCGGAGTGTCTTTTTTACCAAACGATTCCCCGCTCAATTCTCTACAAAAAATGTATTGACTGTTTTACTTTAAAATCCAAAGATTCAAAATGCGATAGGTAATTGTGAGAAGTACCAAAATGTATGAAAAAATATTCTTTTCAGATATTTTCTCACATCGAGCTGTATTTTTTTTCGAATGCTTTCACAAGCATCAGAAGACGGTTTCAGCATATTGTATGTAGTTTCAAATGCGCTCTATCTCGTCTTGTAGAGCAAAAGTCATTTTAATCTAAATATCTGTCACAAACATTAGCTTCGCTACAATCAAGTGAAAAATAACAACAATTTGTATCTGTTTTTGCGTGACTGAACAAAATAATGTTTTTTTTTCAAATCTCAGATACCCAAAAATAACGATAGAACATTGGTTTTCAATATAGATTAAAAAAATATGCTCGAATAAATCCACTTTGACTAAGCTTCATTTGTTTTATTGAGAGACTTACCTTATTGGTGAAAAAATCGTCGTTTTTTGAAAAATTGACAAAAAATAATAAAATTTCTTACGTCCTCAATTCTAACTGCAAAATTTTTTAATCATTGGTAAACAATAGAGCTTTTTAAGGCGTACACGATGGCTACTATAACTTTTCTTTTTTACAAACTTTGAGCGGATAATACCCGAAAAATCTGCTATTCAATTTATTCACGTTTATTTTTTTCTATATTTTGGTACTTCTCACAATTGCCTATCGCATTTTGTGTCTTTGGATTTTGAAGTAAAACAGTCAATACATTTTTTGTAGAGAGTTGAGCGGGGAATCGTTTGATAGAAAAAAAACACTCCGATCGTGTTCAAGGAAGACGAGAAAATTCAAATATACTAACGGGGCAGTTCTTTTATGGGCCACCCGTTAGAATTTCTCTTTTCTGTTGTATATATTCATTTTTATCCTGAAGCTGATGAATACCATCACGAAGATCATTATGAATTTGACTAATTAATATGCCGTCTGGAAATGATGTGATAGCCAGAAGCGATATTCTTTCTTTTATTTATTTCACACTGTTTTTATAAAGACAGAAAAAGAAGAAACACAAAACAAGATCGACAAATCATCTGACAAAAAGAAAGATGAATATCACAGGCAAAACGATATAAAAGACTAGAAAAAAATATTTTTTGTTATTTTGTTTTTGTTATTGTTTGTTATAAAAACCAGATGAATAAGTCACAATAAATATATTTATAAATAATATTACATAGAAATCATATGATAAAGATAATGAACAATTAAGTAGAAGTTCAATTTGTGCTAAAAAGAAAAGAAAGAAAAAACAATCAAATGTCTATTGACTTTGTATGAAAGATATTATTCTAAACATATCTTGTTCATTAAAAGAAATGAGATGAATTGTATAGAAAATACTTAGAAGGATACCGCTACCGCTAACAAAACATTATATTATTGTTCAATTGTTCCGCAAAGCTAATCTATCTTCCATCAACCAGATACAAATGAAACCTACCATAAGTTGGAGATGATGATATTCGATCTTGTTTTGCTATTGCTAAATCGGAAAGAATTGATTCTAAATTAAGGTTAGAATTTTATTTTTCGTATAGCTTTTATATTTCGATAAAAAAAAATACCATTGATGATAATATATGCTTTAGATACTTTAAATTGGTTTTCCGCTTCACATTCATACATGCCAAATAAATTTGTATAGTTTAATGGATCAAACTTTGAAATAAAAACACTAGTTTTAGTTTAAATAATGTTTAAAAGATTAGAACTTTACTTTTATTAGAAATGGTAATTGTATGGTATAATCATTAATTTCTATACGTTTCGTACTATTCATTTCAATACGATTACGTTTCCATTTTGCAGATCTTAATGGGCGTGCTATTATGGTACAATTGAGTAAAATTTGAGAAGAAAAACGAGATATTGTAGTTTGAACTGTTACTTCAGGTGGAACTAAAACGAATCATAAACCTATGTCTGTTTGTAAAATTTCAATGAAATGAAACAATCAAATAGTTATTATTAATGTATAGTTCGGACTGAATAACGTAAACAATTGAAAATTTTCATAGTTAACCAATTGAACGAACGTGTCATTATTGGATTGTATGAGTTTCATCTGTGTTATTAATAGTTTCATCTGTAGAAAAAAATTCAATAGATAGGTATTCTATGTTAGAAATTCTCTTTGCAAAGAATGATTAAAAATTCCGAAACTGCACGCGTCCTTTCTCGATTGCATCGAAATATAATAATTTGTGATAGAATAATCGCCGAAGTTGTGTAAGGTGAAGCTAACCTTCGATACACTATCACCAAATTGTACATTTCACCTGCTGAGTAAAAGATTGAAACAAATTACGACCCTTTTCTCTTGACAGAACTGCAAATTAATGATTAATGAATCATTTTTCAAGGTAGATTAGCTCAAACAAAGTTTATGTAAAAAAACTACTTAAACCATATGTGTTTAAATGCAACAAAAAAAAGTACTTTGCACCCCCTGCTATGATATATTTGTTCAAGCACATATGTGAATGAACTAAATTCATGTGGTATAGACATTTCTCTTTTTTTGTTATTTTATTGACGAACATAATGGTTGAATGAATGACAGAAGGAAAGAGCACAAGCATGTGTCCATTTTTGAGATCGTCATTCGTTTCTCTTATCACATGTGCACACAAACATTGAGTATATATATATTTGTGTATATTATAACTAATCATTATATTATGATCTCTAATTTCATACTATATCGACCTCCTACTGCTTGACAAAAGAAGAAGAAGAAAAAGTTCATACAACCTTTATTCTTTTCTTCTGTTGAAGAGTTTCTATATTTATATTAATAATTGAGTCAGTAGAAGTACGTAATACTCAAGAGTATACTTTTTCAGTACCATAGCTTTATTAATTTTTGATAAGATGACATCTTCTTTCTCTTGGTATTAGATTAGAAACTAAGACAAAAAAGAAGAGAAGAGAAAAAGAATCAAATGCTTACTAGCTGGAACTAAATGTCTTGTGCGTGTATCACGTGGGGGTATACCATTATCAGCAATACATTGATAATTCATTGGTGTTGTACGTGAAAAATTTCTTATAATTAATTTATTATCATAAGGTATTATATCTAATCGAAGTTAACAAAAGTTTTCTTTGGTTTTATTGCTTAAAATTCTTACTGTGCTTATGATTTTCATTTGATATGATTTTTTGTGCTGGTATATCCCAATGAATTTTCGGTTGTGGAACTCCACGAGTTAAACATTTTAAAACAATTTGTTCATTCTCAATAAGTATTCCATTATTGTTTGATTCAATTGTTATATCGATAATTTTAGGTGGTGCTAGAAATATACACAGATAAAAAAGAGAATAAGAATAATGAATCAAAATTTGTCGCCAACCAAAATAACATAAACACTTTATTTTAGACGCGTCCCTATTCTCATCAGAAGAAAGTCAAAGACAAGAGAAAACATGTATGTTAATGGTTCAATTAATTAAAGTTAACACAAAAGACGAATGGAAACGCTGTAGGGAGTCATTTTATTACATAAATTTGGTCTCGTCACAATGTGAAATTTTCAAAAAAGAATGACTTTTATGATTATTTGTATGATTTTATCGATCGAATAAATTTTATTGTGTGAAAATTTCCTGTTTAGTCTCATCAAATAACAATCGGAAACACCTTTCACATATTAATAAAATAAAGTAGGGTCACAGATGAGTGTGAACGATAAAAATCTATGCTTACTCAAAACGGTTAAATCAAATCGTTTTATGATTGTTAATGTTCGATCATCGGTAGAGATGCGACACGTGTATTCTCCTGCATCCTCCTCCGATACATCAGATAGAATAAGACTCCACGTCCACGCATATCTAAACAAGACAAAAAAAAAACACATATTTTAACATCATGCCGTATTGATGTTGACTAACGGCTTTCTAACGTCTTTTTTGTTTTTAGCCAAACAAAAAATGTCACGTACTTATGTTCAAGCATAAATCGTGTGCGATCATCACTTCCAATATTTTCACCGGTTTTTAGTACCAACAAACGTCCTGTGGGTCCATAAAAATCAACCTAAACATAGATTTCCCAAGTGAAAATGATGCAATAATATTTTATTGTGCTTATTTTTTTTTGTTATAAGTTAAAGAAAATAAAACATGAATGATTGATCGTAAGACATGAAAATACTTACTGGCTTGTTAAAGTATCGTTCGGGTAGATCACATATTAATGTTGTTGCTTCACCCGTATTTACAGATAATTTTTCCAAATAATCATCAAATGTTACAATGGACGATGAAAATAATAGAAGAATAAATATAATTACAGTTAAAACCATATGTATTTTTTATTTTTTAACATAAACACCTTCTCATATCTAGACAAAAAAAGAAGAATAATCTTCTATCTAAATGTCTCCAGCAGCATTACTCGTTCATTCTTTTTCTCTCTTTTCTCTCTCTCTCTTTTTCACTCTCCTTTTTGTCCATACACATAATTATATATGTGTGTGTGTGAGAGCGTGTGTGTTCATTTTGGATTTAGTATGTGCGTGCGTGCATAGGTTAATAGAGAGAGAGAGCATGACTGATTATCAATGCTTACTTGCAAAGATGTTGAAGAGAGAAAGATTGAATGGGAAATTATAGGCCTTGAACAAATTGAAAAAGAAATCATCTTACTGGAACACTAAACAGCGTGCATGCGCATAAACACAAATCCTTCGGCTTTCGACGTATTTATCTCATTAGAATCTGTTTTCTTATATGTCTTCTATTTTTATAGTCAATGAGACAGCTCAAGGTCGGAGGAAGCCTTTTGTTTTTTCATTATATTCTTAAAAACTAATTGGAAAAAACTCGATGATAACTATTGTTGACAAGGTCGTCGATCTGTTGATGGATGAATAATGACTGGTTAGGAAAAGGTAAAAAATATAGAAAATACACGCTTAAATATAATGATATTTTGACGACGAAATTCTTTTTTTCGCACGTCTAAATAATTATGTCCAAGTTATATATATATATATATATATAATATTTATTTTGAGAAGGCCTTCTTTTTTTATCTATAGTAGAAAAAAGAGGAAGTGCAGAGCCGGAAGAAGACAAAAAAAATGAAAGAAAGGATTTACTTAGGACATAAGTGAAGAATGACAACCGTGCAATAAGTAGCAATAGTCTCCTATTTCAAAATGCTGTATGTGGGTAGTTGACTAATGATAGCGATAAATCTATTAATTGAAATGCTAGAAAGAAATAGCAGTGATATAAATTTCAAGTGTCAAAGAGAAGCTGAACAAAGAAACGAATGATCGAAATATATTGTATGGTTGACTATTATCATCGATAGATAAAATTATATATATATATATATATATATGGATCAATGATGTAGTTGATTACTCAATCGACTAGTATTTTATTTTGTCTAATTTCATGTATATATGTATGTATGAGAGACAAAGTACAGATGGAATAGATGAGAGACAACATGCAATCGTTCTCTAGTCGATGATGAGGAAAGAAGAAAAGATACAATAGATGACAATTGATTCTTGACATGAGCTTTATATTTTGTTTATAGATGTATATATACATACATACATGCATAGTTTGTCTACATTGACCTATTTTTTTAATGAATACTTAAACGATGTTTTACAACATAGAAAAAGAGCAAGTACGATTGATTATATCTTCTTCATAATCATTCTAATCAATCTAAGATAGTCGAAAATTTTTGCGAAGAAACGAAAGGAACAACAAAGTGATAGTATCCAATGGCAATGCAATGTATGTATGTACATAGACATGATTAAAATTGTTTTGTTCAAGAAAAAATTTGAAAGTATTATCTATCCTATTGTTATAGTTATTTAATGAATGTATTCAAGAGAAAAAAACAATTGTATTATGAAATTACGCTTTTCTATTCGAAGTATAACATATGTCAATTTAAATATCGATAATAAGAACATGTTTTGTTTTACCATCTGTTTACTTACATATTCATCGACTTGTCGTAAAATTATTAGTGATTGAAAATCAGACATATTATTGTTGTTCAATTTAATGATTAATTTTTAGTGAAAATTTCAATTCAAGATTAAGTTTTTAACATATCACGATCGAGTCGATATATGATGTCATTGTTACTCGATAATTGAAAGAAAAACTTTGGTATTGTTTTATCATTCGCATGAAATTCTTTTCAAATGAATGCTTATATATTATAGAAATGTCTCAGCGGAAAACTTTTTATTTCACTCAAGAGAAATATAGATATACACGTAGACCGTATTACATAAAGAAAGTATGAAAAGTGAACATTATACCGAGCAACGATTTATTTATTTTTATGTGCTTAAACGCTTTTGTTACGATAAAATCAATAGCTCCTATTCGTTAATCTTAGTTTAAAATGAGAGTATTTGATTCACCGATAACTATTTGAAGATGAATAAATAATGTTTTTGAGAGTACGCTGTGTTCTTCGACAGTAAAGAGATTGGCATCTCTTGTCAAAATTCTATAAGTATAAAAAAAGGTCAGTCTCGATAGTGGTCAAGATGAGATATCTTCATGTCATTCTCTTATCATTTCATCTGATTGTCGTGAATTTACCATAATGGAAATAATTCTTTGTAGATTTTACCAAAAGTTAGTCATATTGTTATGTATTTTTCAAAGAATATAAATTCGTTTCTTGATAAAGTGTGATCAGATGCTAAACTATTATCGAATTTAGTTTGATACTACTAAATACTAATAATAATCTAACAGATTATACTTCTATTCTTTGAGCAGTGTTGAACTTTCTCTATATTTACGATTTCAATTTTGTACATAGTGAATTTTACGGTAGTATCGTACTACTAGGACAGATAAAAATGATCAAGTATTAGAAAAATAAAATAAATATTTTCTATCTATGTAATTTAAATCGAACGAGTGTAAAACATACGTACAACAACACCGGTGATAGAGTAAAAAATTGAATAGCTAAATGTTTTCTAACAACTTGTGCAATATCAATTCTTATGTTTGAGAAATTCGTACAGATTTTTGTTATCATCTGGTATTAGTAAAAAAACTATCAATTATCTAAATGAATTTAATATTTAAATCAGGTTCTTTCTTTTAACCCCGCGTTTGTTTATGATTATTTCGATTTTCTACTATATTCTGGCCTCCGATTGCACTTTTTTTAAAATATAGAAATCCTTAGAGGATCAAGGTTGTCAAAAATATAGAATTTTCGATAGAAAATGAAAAAAAGAGAGGACATTTTATACACCGCTTCTATTCAATTGTTTTGGTGTTTTTTAACTGCTCTGCCCGAAAATCGTTCTAATGAAGCTATTATAAACAGTTCAACCGTAGTCAAGATCCTTATGTAATTTTTTCTACTGAAATAAGTCGCTAATTCGAGGATCATTATAAAAGTTTTTCACAAATCGATAAATCAACAATAAAGTAGATCATAAGCTTCGAAAAATCAAATACATGAAAAAGATAAATACTATTTCTCATAATTAAAGGAGGCGTTTCAGATTACGGACAAGACTTCCCAAAAAATCTCAACCTAATTTTATTGTCCTGATAATCAGCATTCATCGCTTATTATTTTCCATAAGTTTATTTTGTATTTTATTGTAACTCAATTTTTCCTGGTAAATAAGTGTAAATGAAAATGCATATACACAGGGTGGCGTAAAATCTCACGGGCTTTCAGAATATGTCGTTACTTTTTAAAAGTATGTTCTTTTGGTAACAATATCCTTAAAGTACAGAGCGGAAATTATTTTTTCCAGGGGTATTTATATATATATACGGCTTTTACATCTAACTAAAACTTCACTAAAAGCCCGAAACTAGTACATGATCACTTTGTGAATGTTTTTTTCTTTTGAACTATTTTGTATTTTGTACTTAGCATTAAACAATTTCTCAGTCAGCCCACTAAATAGGCGAAAGGAAAAAATATTGTTTAAAACAAATGTCACTATAATACAACAATTTGTCCAAAACACATGGTTATACACATTAAAAGTTTTTTTTCGTCTAAAGACAACAGCAAAATTAAGAGGTTTTCGGAAATATTCTACTTTTTTCGATAAAATATAGGAAAAATAGGAAATATAGGTCGAATCGTAGCCCAGACTATATTTCTACTTATCTACTAGGTTAACACTTGTTTTTTTATTTTTTCTCATTTGACTAAATACGCATGCATTTCACATTGGGGAATAATTGAAAAATAAAAATCATGAATATGCAAAAAAATATTTAACTACTCTTTGTTTACCCTGTACTCTAAAAGCAAGCAAATATTTTAATAAAACTAATTCTACAAGAAAAAAACCATTGTGTTCTTTGATGATAGAAATAAAATAAATCTCACTAATCTGATAAACGAGTTTTAAATGATATTGGAGAGAAAAAACTAGCGATGCACTTTTCTTTGTATGATATTTCCATAGTGTTTCATCCTTTTTCATATAAAATTGAAATTCAAGCTCGATCCTATATGATTTTGATATTTACATCATTTACTCTAAGTTATTTAAGATTTCTAGATTGATCTATACTCTGAAAAACAGACTCTTATCAGTTTGCTTAATCTTTGCATTCCTTCCAACAGAGTAAATATACATGTAGGATTAATAAAGTTGACTTCAATATTAAAATCATTGAATTTATCATGAAATAGACTTATTTTAAGTATTATCTTGATCTTGATTGCAAGTATAACTTTTAAAATCACAATGATTTCATTTTATTTCTTATAACAAACAATCCAAAAACAATATTAAACGAATATGGAGTTTTTTCTTCTTTTATTCTATGACCGTTTTTTTCTATTGTTGGTTTTTGCTCCTTTTTGTTGTTTATGTCCTTTTCGGTTGGATTGTTTATTCTTATTGGCTTTGCCTCGACTTTTAGCTGCTCGTTTATCTTTTTTCAAGCGTTTGTCAACAACTTTATATGGTCCTTTTGCACCGGATGGACGAGCACCTCCACCTGTAGATTTTTTAGCAACAACATATTTAATGTCAGGTTTTTTCTGTCCAATGACACCATATTTTCGATATAAACTAAAACAAAAAAAGAAATATTTCCATCAAAAAAAGAAGTTAAATATGCAACATTACTCTTTAATTTGTTTGTTTCGTTCTTTATCATCTAAATCAGGATTTTCAAGTAATGGTTCAGCTTTCTTTTTGACTTTATCAAGTTTACGTAATTCCTTGAAAATAGGAAAATTTAATAATAATAGAAAAAAGCATCAAGTAATAACAAGAAACTTACACGTCGTTTCTTTCGTCCTTTCGCTTCAGCAACTTTTTTCGTTGGTCTTTGATCGATTTCTCTCATTTTAGCTTTGTATCTTTCTACAAGTTCTTTTGTTACAGGTAAACTTGCTCGACAATGTTGTCTTTCTTCTTCAATAAACCATTTTGGTAAACCATCAATATCACCATAGCCCATAAAACTAAATATAAATTTCTCCAATAAAATATTTCTTCTTCACTGTGTCATTTAATACCGATTATATGAATGATCTAGAACTTGTTCGCGATTTCTTCTCGATTGAGCTATAACATGGCCCAATGCTAAATCATCAGCATCAAGATGAATACGTTTCATAGCTAGAAAATATGCAAAATAAATAAATAAATACAATCAATTCAACAAATTAAGCAATTTACAGAGTCATGTGGATTCTAAAATTTGGAATTCGTACATATTCTTTAGTCTCATTAGATTTGAACAGTCTACTTTATTTCTGTATCTTAATCCAAATTGTTTCCGCTTTGTCTTAATTTTAAACGTCTTGAAACACTTATATTCATATCTCGATCAGTATGGAGATTTTGATTCTTGTTTGAAGATAGAACTTTATTATTTCATAGTTTTTATATCGATCGTCTGATGATCGTGTTGCTAATCATAGTTGTAGACGTGCTGAATATAAATTCTCATCTTCGTAAATAGAAAAAGTTACATTATTTAGAAATTTAGCAAACACCTATCATATTTTCAATTTTCACGAATAGCTTCACTCCTGTTGCTTATGTCATTATATTACATTTTTAATATCGTAAACTAATTCATAGATAGAAGTTAATTATCTATTATTCTCTTTTGATAGAGGAAAGTTTCTAATGATCATTGATTTTATCCTCTATCGGTTCTGTGTCAATGACAGCCGTGAAATCTCGATTTTAAAATTCACATTTTTTATACTTTTGTTTAAGAAACTAATTGGGAGTTACACATAAAGAAAATAATAAATTTACAACATACGTTGGTCAATTGGTACTTCTTCAAATTCATTGTCATTCAATGGACGTTTAGATTTTTTAGGTTTAGCATCATCTTCAGATTCGCTGGAATCATTATCTAAAAGTATATCAATTAAGGTCAGATTAGTTTCAGAAACTGAATAGAAACATTACCTTTCTTCGTTTTGAGAATGCTTTTAGATGGTTTACCTAAACACACAGAGAAAAAAATCGATTGCAAAACGGCTTCGGTTACTGATGAATGATTATTTTAAGTATTTGATCAAAACAAATATGACAGGAGATTGAAAAAATTGGAAATTCAGTTACGAATGAATAAGATACCATCAAGAACATATTTCACGTTGAAACAACGATGTTTTTTGTAGTATAAAAATGCGCAAGATCAAATTTAAGGTCACTGTCTAAATTGATCGTCAAAACATGGAAATTTTACTCTTGGTATTAATACGAGACAAGTTTAAATAAGATTCTTTAACTACACTAGATGGCTAAAAAATCATTTTGATTAGAAATCTATCTAAGTATATTCAGTAAAAAAATCAGCATAAAACGTTTGATGAGAATGTAAAGAACTTTTCAAATCTAACATCTATGCATTCCTGATAAAAGGAAAAGAATGATCGGTCTAGTAGACGAAAGAAAAACTCAAGAACAAGAATAAATTTTGAAAGCAGGAAAATCGGATGAAAAATGTGCTGCGATTTCGTTTTACCCAGAACAGGTACTCCATCTGAGTGAAGTGCATTCAATTTCCGTTCAAGTTCAAATTCTTCATCGTCATTATCTTCTTGTAATGTTTGTTTGAATATATCTTGTTCAAACCAAACATCAGCCACTGTTTTTGCTTTAGCTGATTTAGTTGAAGCATCAATAATATCCATATCAAGTGGATTCTCTTCATCGTCTTCCCATTCATTATTATTATAATCGTCGTTGTCAGACTCATTGTCATCGACATCACTAAAATTAAATCATGTTTTTCTTTATAAGTTTTTTTTTCTATAAAGTTTATAAAGTTAAAAAAACTTTTGTCTCTCACTGATGCAGATGGTTTTTGGATCTCCTAAAGCAATGCATTTTGATCAGTAGTCGGTACATTTCGTAGTGTTTACGGCAGAACTAGCTCAACAGTAATCTACTGTTCAATTTATATTTGATCTCTAAGTTGAACTTGTTAAAATTAGAAGAGACTTACAAGGATTCGTAGTCAGCATAGGTTATTCGATCGATTTGGGTGTCAAATTCTATTATTGTCATTTTTCAGTAAAAACTGTCATGCGTTCGTTTTGTAGACTCATGAACACCAGGATTTTTAAGTATTTTACTAGTATGAAAAAGACTTTTTTTAATGGAAACCTCCCTTGTATGAACTACAAAGTGTTTCAACTAGTTCTCAAAATAAGATTTCCTATGAGGACCACGAAATCACTTTTTAAATTTAACTAAAAGGTCATTAGACGGTAATCTTGACTTTCAATTTAATTTACCTATCGAGTTTCACTTGACGATGTTCAGAATCATAAGGCATTAGTTCATCTTCGTCATTTTCATCATCATCTTCCAGGTATTGCTTATAAATATCAATGGACGACAAATCACCATTATTTTTATCTTTATCATAAGCAACTCGAGGTATTCGATTTTTATCTTGACCAAGATAAACATCATCATCATCACGAACAGCTTGATCGATACCTAAATCCATATCAGGTATAGCAGATGAAATTTCAAGTAATTGCTAAAAAGAGATAATATATCGTGTTCAAATATTTTCGTTGTGTAATTGAGAAAACAAACTCACTTTTCTTGTTTTGATTTTTTCAAGATCAAATAATCCTTGATCATTCTTTCCACCCTCAGCTGTTTCATGATCATGAATATCACCAGGTAATACCATTTTAAGTGCAAGACGATCACGTAATTTTCGTTTTTCTTTCATTATATGTTTACGTTTTCTAGAAAAGTTTTATGAATTTTCATTTTTAGTTTAAATAAACATTCGGAATTTAACACACCTTTTAGCTTCTTTTCGTTGCTGTTCACTAAGTTTAAGTAATTGTTCTTCAATATCTTTATCCATATCGTCTTCTTCATCATCCTTTTCACCTCCTCGATCGTTTTCTGTTGTTTCAACTGTTTTTGTTTCATCAGACTGTTGTTCAACAATAGAAGGAGCTTTTTTAAACAGTGACGCGGCTAAATGACGACGCCAAGCAAGAATCAAACTAAAGAGAAACAACAATTATTTTTATATGAATATTTCATAAATCAACGAACGTGATTTCTCGTCGACCAAGTACTTTAATATCTTTAATACATTCTTTGATTTCAGCTGTTGTTTGTGGATGTTCAAGTATTCGTTCATCATCAATAGTAATCTAAATAGAAAGAAAAGTTCTTACTGGTATACCTGTTAGATAAAAACATGAAACAAAATGTAGCTATTAGTGTTGTCAGTTACACAGTAATTATTTTATGTAATCTTTTGCTCACACACAGTTCTTCACTATCCTCTTATATAGTGCTTCAAAACTGTAATAAAGCAGTTTGCTCTTCTATTTCAAAGACGACTTGATTGATATGTGATTATCACATCTATGAGCGCTGGTAATATATACTCTTGATCCTTCAATGTTACTTTCAAGTCATATTTTATTATAATAAAAGTTAATTTCTCAATGAAATAATATGACTATATCTTACTTCATTAGCCATAGCTAATAATTCAAGAAAATTTTCAGTTTGGATAAATTTCGTTGCTTCCAATTTATGATATAAAGTATAATCTCCTTCTGGATAACCTTCTCGGCTTCTGAAATAAAAAATATAAATTTATTTTATTTTATTTTAATTTAATCTAAAAAAATGAACAATAAAACAAACCGAATGAATTTTTCCGGATGTTTTAATCGTTGTTTAGCTTTAGTTTGTACATCAGTTATATCATTATCGATTTCAGTAAATACATGTTTATAATCGAGAAATTTTGGATCAATTTTGTCTGGTGCTAAATAACCATGACAAATAACGAAAATTTCAGCTGACTCATTACGTGAAGCCTATTCATTAAAATAGAATCAACTAAAAATAATTACACTTAAAAACAAATATTATTTTAAACCTGAGGTTTAGTTGAATCAACACGTTTAAACATTTGTTGAAATACCCATAATAATGAATAATAATCTTTGGAACGAAATAGTTTAGTAACAAATATGCCACCTTTACGTAAAAATTCCGTTGCTAATTTGAGTGCATTCAATGTTAAGACATCTACAAATAAAATATTTCTTAGATTTCAATAAGTAAAAACGAATAAAATTTATACTTTGCTGATAAGCATCATGAATCCAACTTTTGCCAACATTAGGTGCACCATCATGAAGAATGACATCAGCTTTAAATGTTCCTAAATCTTTTTTTAAAAGCTAAAAACGAGAAAAATTAAACAACAAAATGAACTATTAGATAGAACGACTTTAGTTTTATTTACTTGTCGGCATTTTTCAGATGTGATATCTTCTTGATAAGTTATTGTATGTGGAATCGGTTTTATTGGTGCTAAATCAACACCTGCAAAACAAATCAAAATAACATAGACAAAGATTACTTCTGTTTTCCTCTTCTGAAGAATTTTACCGATAATTAAACTTGATACTGGCATGTGTTTTTCAGCAACTTGTAGCCAACCACCAGGTGCTGCACAAAGATCAATAAGAACACGAGCATTTTCAAGAATTCGATGTTCACGATTTAACTGCAGCAATTTGAATGCAGCACGAGATCGAAAACCTATTCAATTTTTGTATATTAAAATTAATTTTATTAAAATATTCAATGATTATATACCAGATTCTTTAGCTAAATGATAAAATTTATCTCGACGAAGTTTTCCTGTTTTAGCTTTTTTTCCCATGTCTATCTAAACATTTACAACATAGAATGTATTATATTAATTAAATTTATTTTCATGTTGAAACATGAGGTATTTATTCGAAGCTTTACATAGGAATCAAAAATAGTATATCGATTTTTAATCATCTATGAATACTCTGAAAACAGTTCTGAGTCTCTGGTTACGGATACGGAAATACTGCAAGATGATCAAGGCTGATGTTCGATGGAAAAGAGATAGTTTTCAAGACAAAAGAAAAGTCTATTTTGAAAGTTGGGTTTTTCTTTTATAGATATCTCTCCGCAGATCGAAATTGCTAGTTTTTGTGAATAAAGTAAACATACAGTTTTACTATAACCATACATACAATAGAAAATTATATTGGATAATTCCAAAATATGTAAAAATAAACTTTCACATGATTTATCGACGAATTTCTATGCAGAAAAAAACTTTCTAGGAATAGATATTTAGTAAGAAAACGTAACAAAGGATATCTGTCGATATTGAAAAATGAAGAATGAATTATTTTAACAAAACATCTTTATCGTACAATATAGAGTAGAAAAAAAAGACATGTCAGTTTTTATTGAACATCGTTCGAATACAAAAATAGTCTGCATATTCAAATTGTTAAGGCTGTTGTAATAACAAATTAGAGCTGCAATAAAAACGAATGAGAATAAGAAATTTTCCTTACACAAAGAAACACAGAAAAAATAAAAAACAGTTATTGAATTTTACTTAACATCCCTTATAGAAGAGATATCAAATGGGTTCATTTGAATTTTTATTCTATTGATTCGTAAACACAGCTAAGTAATAACTAGTAGTAATACAATTTTGCACTTAGATCAACCATTCAATAGGAAGAACAAATAAATAATTGTATACGAATGACATCTATATAAAATAATTAAAATGAAATTAAAATCATTTTTTTAAATGTATTAGAAACTAATTTCTTTTTTTTTCTTTCTCGAAACTTTTCCATTAATAATACTCTAGTATATCCGCCATAGAATCGTCCAATGTCCTTCGATAGATTTATATCGTCATATAATAATTCACTTTCTCAAACACAATGTATAGAAATGCATTTTGTTCAGGGTCACGATCACGAATGCATCTCTCACATATGTATGTACATTTTATTTCTAGATTTTTTGATTGCTATCGAACAACAAAAGAATGAGTAAGGCAAGTGCCAATTTCGGAGGTACAGTTGGCTGGGATGAGCAAACTGTTATTGGCAAGCGCGCACCTCGACCTGGTGAATTGAAAAGTGAATCAGCAATAGCTGCTGCTCAACGTGCTGGTATTGCGATTGATACTTCAAAAAAGTATGCAGCTGGCAATAATAAACAACATGAAGCGGCTAAAAATACGGCAATTTTAGATCGCGAAACAGAGGAGTTACATCATGAAAGAGTTGATAAAGATGTTGCTCGGGTTATACAACAAGCTCGTATTGCTAAAGAATGGACACAAGCTGATCTAGCAAGACATATTAATGAAAAACAACAAGTTGTTAATGAATATGAACAATCAAAAGCGATTCCAAATCAACAGGTTTTAAGTAAAATGGAGCGGGCTTTAGGTGTTAAATTACGAGGAAAAGATATCGGACAACCGCTTAGTACTGGACCCAAGAAGAAATAAATGATTGGAATTGAAAAAGACTTTTTCTTTTCATTTTCTTGATTTATTATTATGTATATTTATGCTTCACTTCTCTTTTTCAAAGTTATGCTATCATTTTCTGGTACTTTTTCTTTTTATGGATTAAAAGTTAAAAGAAAAAATAACATCGATTAGCAAAGAAACTCTCAGACTATTGTTGCTGAATGACTGCAGATGATTCCATGGTTGAAAAGTTTTCATTTATAGACTTCCATAATTTTTGTAGATGTATCAATTTATTGGATTTCTTTAGTTGTACTTAATCATTCAACAATACACTCAACATCAGGCATGATTTATTTTTACATATATTGAAGTTCTTTAATTATTATATTTCTTCTTTTAGTCTTTCTCTATTGAAAAGAAAAACTATGGATCAAGCCGATGATTTAAAAGCATTCGAACGTCGTATGATCGAAATAGTTTCTTCACTGCAACCATCAATATGGCGTTGGCGTGTTATCTTACTAATTCTTGTCTTAGTCACTCTGGTAACATTTTATGCATTAATTACCGATGATTCATCAACAGAATCAGCAACAGTCAATACATCTAGTGATAATTCTTTTCTATCTTTATTGCATTCAAATGTTTTTTGTAAACAAACTTATTTTTCTGTTTCATTGGCCTTGCTCATATTTGCATTTTTATTTGGTATACATCGTAAAATGTTCTCATCATCAATAATTATTGCAAGATTTCGTTACATACTCGCTGATTATAATATGTCATGTGATTTTGATGGTCGGTTAATATTAAAACCACGGCCAACAACATCATATCTAACTGGATCATCTTGATAATTTTTCTTTATGTTGTATTATAAAAAGTGTTTTTTTTTGTTCTCGAAATATAAAAGAAAGATATTATTTCGATTCATATGATTGTTTTTGTTTTCGCCTTTTTTAGCATGAGTACTGAGGTAAATCCAAGTTCCTCGCCATCAACATCACAACAGCAAGTAACACCTGTACAACGTAAATTGCAGAAAATTCTTGATTTAAAATTAGAATCGGACAAAGATTTAATCGAATCTTTGAAATATTTATCGACGTTTTTCAATGAAAATAGTGTCAGAACAAGACGTTCATTAAGAAGTACTATTGAAAAAAGAAGTTTAACATTAAACGATCAATTTGAAGAATGTTTTCGTGTTGTGAAACAACAACTCGATCAAGTAAATGATACGGTTACATCCATGTCAACTTGTTGTGAAGATATGACGCAACGATTAAAAGTATGAAAAATAAAACAAAAACATTAACATCGTTTATTCTTTACTAAAGACATGTTCTCTGTATTTAGAATGTTAAAGCACAAACACAAGAATTAATCAATAAGACAACACAAATACAAAATGAAAAGTAAATAAATTTTTCATTCGAAATTTTAATTTTAATTTTATTTATTAGTCAAGAATTAAATATGAAATCTTCTATAACCGAAGGATTTATTGAACGATTTCAACTGACACCTAATGAATTGAATGCATTAAGAACAACTCGTGATGGATTTTTACATCCGGTAAAAAGAAAATTAAAATTTATTTTTCTCCACTGAAAATTGACTGAATACTACGATCTGTATTCTGAGAAAACGGACGAATTTTGAATAGGCAAACTCTCAAGCTTACTCCTTTCCTGTCGACAATCGCGCTCACCTAAACGAGTTGAGAGACAAGAATAGAATCAGATGGTCTTTGTTTTACAAGACAGAGATATCTACTCTGATATGTAACTTCTTAAATTCATTCATTTTGTAGAACCATTAAAAGACTAAACAATTTTGAAGACAAAAAAAGGTTCTTCCTACATATTAAACTATGTTCCACTTCGATTGCTTTATTAATATTTTATTCTGCGACGCTGTTTTTTTTACAGGAATTTTTCAATGTTCTTAAACGTGTTAAATCGATTTATCAAGACTGTAAATTATTATTGCGTACAAATCAACAAACAATTGGTTTGGAAATAATGGAACAAATGGCACTTCATCAAGAGTCAGCTTACGAAAGATTATATCGATGGTTACAAAGTAAAATAAAGTTGCCCTTGTTTTCATCTGTGTCTTGATTAAAATTATTTTTGTTTCACTTCACGTTGACAAGGTGAATGTCGACTTTTAACAACAGAATCACCAGAAATATCAAAATTAGTTAGTGAAGCACTCGACGGATTAAAAGAAAGACAAGTTCTTTTTAAGTAAGTAGTGAAAGAAATAATAAATAGAAATTGAAAAATTTAAGCTAACTCAACAGACTGACTTATGTCACAAAATAAGGTGAAAGATTTCATTTTATTTTCTTACTTTTTAGACTTCCATAGTCTATAAGATTAAACTCGATGAAATTATTATGTGATAAAAAATACTAAAAAAGGACTATATTTTCTAGAAGAAGCACTTCGCTTAGGATAACTCTCTTGAGAAAACACAAATATATCATCCTTGTTTAAATGTTAACTGAACTTCTTAAACTATGAATTTTTATTTTGATAAAACAAAATCGTATATAAATTTTTGTAGATACGTTCTTGATGAATACGGTACTGCTCGACGTAATGCACTTGTTCGTGGTTTTATTGATGCATTAACTCGTGGTGGTCCAGGTGGTATGCCACGTCCAATAGAACTATCGTCTCATGATCCTTTACGTTATGTGGGTGATATGCTTGCCTGGACACATCAATCAACAGCATCCGAAAAAGAATACGCTGAAATTTTGTTACGAAAGTTAAAAGATTGGAATGAATTACAAAAAACTATTCAAACATTGTTAGGTTATATTACTGAAGGACTTTGTCGGTCAGTAGTGTATTTTCTTTTCTTTTATGCTTTTTCTTTTTTCATTAATTTAATTGTAGACCATTACGGGTTCGTCTCGAACAGGTTCTTGTCTCTCAACATGAACCTGTCACCCTGTATAAGTTAACAAACTTACTCAAATTTTACGAAGCAACTATCAAACAATTATTACCAGTCGAATGTCAACTAATACTTGTACTTGATGAAGTTAGTAATTTATCATCAAAAATGTTCTTGAATGCGTAAATAAATTTTGAAACAGTAAGAAGTTAATTTTATTATTATTATTTTTTCTTTGTCAGCTTGAATGCAACGGCAACACGTCTAATTGAAAAAGTTGATATGCCAACAAATGATTTGAATTTATCTGACGAATTACGTCGTACATTAGCATTATTACGTGATATACTTGAAACACATTCAACATCAATGATACCATTTGAATCAAAACGTACTGACTTTCAACAAATTGTGTATTCAATTGTTGATCCTTTACTTCAAATGTGTTCATTATCAGCTGCTAAATTAGGTGTTATTGAAATGGCTGTTTATTTAGTTAATTGTGTTAGTGCAATACGAACAACTTTAGCAGTATTTGCATTTACTGATGAAAAAATTGAAATGCTTGAAGGACAGGTATGATCTAACACAAGCAACATAGTTTTCTTTTTGTATTGTATTTAATGCTTTTTCTAGATTGATGCGAATACAGATACATTGATAGGTGAACAAGCAACATATATACTTCTACGAACTGATTTATTAGATGCTTATCGCATTGTTGAGAAGCAACAACAAGAATCAAATACTAATTCAAGTGCATTAGCACTTAAACCAGGTATGGATACTGTGACATTAAAAGCGGCTATGGTAAGTTTCAAATAATAATTTTCATGTTGAAATAGCTTATGAAAATTTGTTCAGGTTAAATTTGATTCTTATTTGGCATCACCAGATCTCTATATAATGCCACAATTGAAGTATCTCACAAGTGCTGTTAGTAGGTTAGTAAACACGGGAATGGCTTTTTTCTGTTATGAAAATTTTATCCTTATTTTATTTTAGGGAAAAAATAAAAAAAAATTCAGTCGAATTAATATGTGCAGCTTATGCCAGCCTGTATTCTGCTATAATGGATTCAAAAAATAGTTATGCAAATCCGTACTCTATAATGCCACATACACCTGAACAAATTGTTAAATTACTGTCTTAATTATATTAGTAATATTCAGAAGCAAACATTGTTTTGAAATCAACAGTACTTTGAAAAATATCTTTCGTAAACTTCTTAGATAGATCTGCATGCGAAATTTTCGTTGAATAAAATGAATTCTTTTTTATTGATATTTTATCGGGTGATAAGTTTAAAATAAATCTTTATGATAAAACAATATCAAGCGATGAAGAATCCTTTATAATACAGAAAAAAAAATGAAAAATTATTTTTCTTTTTTTCTGCGGTCATAGAGATTATCGATATGTTCTAAACAAGTACGATTTTTGGTAAGTAAGAACGAAAGTAATAAGTATGATGAGAACTAACTTACTGCAATCGATATTTTTTACTTTCTATTAATATATTATAGTCATCATTTGCTATATAGTCGTTTGATTATCCATGAACTTTTACATTGATTTCAATGATCGTTGAACGCCTTTTATCTGATTTATGCTAACAAGATGTTTTGTGAAGTCTGGATTTTGTAACCTCTCAAAATATTGAATCCTAAAAATAACTAATTATTATTTTTTATTAATACAAATGCTTTTTCTTATACATAGACTACAATAATAATAAAAATGACTATAATATAAATACGTAATCATACACTTAGTTTATTGTCTTGATCTTCTGGTAGAATTTTTAATACATTTAATTCATCTTCAAGTAAACGAATACGATTATCTTTAAATAATATAATTGCATTTAACGATTGAATTTCTTCTTGTAGTTTAAGATATTCTTGACAATACTTAGAGCAAAACGAGAAATTTTATTCAATCAAAAACGAAAAGAATCTGTTGTTTTACTTACATCAATGCCATTCACTTGCGGTTGATGCATAGATGTATACGGTTCATTTATATCAAAACTCCAAACTTTTTTCTTTATTTCAAAATTATGTTTGATTGACGGTTGTGTATTTCGTGTGTCAGTTTGAAATTTATCTCTGAAAGAAAGAGAAACTCATCAGATTTATATGATAAACCGTGTTGTCCGTATCAAGATGAAACGTTACTTAACACTCAAGTTATACACAAATTTCAAATAATTTAGTGTTGAGATAATATAGTTAATCAGAACAATTGATGAAACAATAATGAGAACTGATTATAGTTTTATACTATTCAAACCGTTTATGTTCACACTGACGAGGGAACATATCCAACTGCCCAATCGCTTTTGAGTCGGAACTATGTATATCATGTAGATCCTAGTGAGCTATGAATACCCTGAAAAGAGTTCGGGCAGCTAGCTTATTACTGTCGAGATACTGCATTTTTTAGGTATTTTTATTTAATCACAATACCGTGGTCCCGCTCAGGAACCAGAAAAAGTGAGTCAAATTTCGACTTGAAACTTTGCATAGAAACAGGCTTTAATGAGAGTAGTTGATTGTAAAATTCTCAGGTCTTTTGACTGTTCCTATCCTGGGTATGGCTAAAA
>OENM01000740.1:0-36022 GCA_900239745.1 Rotaria magnacalcarata
CAGCAACCGCTCGTCACAGCATCGCATGTGGAAATTGTTGAAGACAGCAAAAAAGAAGATCATCAGCCTGTTGTGCTAGAGCCTGCAGCTGAATTAGCCGATCTTGTTTCTAAAGATGCACTAGCTGATGTCGTTCGTGAAATTATGGGAACTCCTTTTGTTACTGATATACCAGCCGACGAAGATGTTGTTGAACGACCAATTGAAGTTCCGTCGACAGAGGAAAAGATAACAACCAAAGAAGTTACAAGAACACAAGAAGAGACAGTTGAACCAATCGCCGTGGTAGAAGAAGTTTTACACCAACGACTTGTCACGTCACCTGATACTGAAGGTGTGGGAAAAGTTACAGAAGAGTGTCATGAAGGGGAAGTCTTAGAAGCGACGAAAGAATTAGTTGAACGTGTTTCTTCGGAGACAGTGATCGCCGCTGTTTGTGAAATTCTTTCAGCTCCAGTTATTATTGAATCGTTACCGGTCGAAAATATGGTAGATGAAACAATCGAAACGTCATTATTGCGATCAGTTCCTGATGCTGGTGGTGAGATGCAAACAACTACATTGCCAGAATTAATTGCAGCAGAGGAAGAAAGAAACAAATCCTTAGATAATATACAAAAAGAAGTAGAGCAATCAACCAGTGTACCAGAAGTTGTTATGGCCAGTACGGAAGAAACCAAAACAGAAGACGGTCAATCAGTGATTGCAGACAAGCCGAACGAAGATGTCGCTGAAGATATGTCTTGGGAGGCATTAACTGGAGTTGTTGGTGAGATTCTCAATACAACAGTTGTTACTTATCTTCCAGTAGTCGAGCATAACGTTCAACAAACACTTAAAACGGAAACAATGTCAGAAACACCTTTGTTGCCATCGCTTTCTGAAAGTAAGGATGAGCTCAAAACGATGTCATCGCGGGAGAAAACTACAATAGAAGAAGAAGAACGAACAGAACCATCGGGTACTAGACAACAAGAATTACAAGAATCAAGTTTGACACCATCTATTACTGAAATTGCAGTAGAAAGTACTACAGAAGAACAAGTAGCTGAACGAATTAATTCCGAAACATCAAGTGAAATAGTTGGTCACATTCTTGCAACACCAATAACTGTTCAGCTTCCAAGTGTAGAACACTCGATACTGGAAGATACTGAACATGAACCATCACTGGAAAGAACATTATCAGCATCTCTTGATGAGGCTTCTGATCAACTCGATAAGTTAATGTTTTCAACGGATAGTTTAGCTGTAGAGAAAATAACAGAAGTCGAAGTGAGAAAGCATGATGAAGTACAACAACCAGCGATAACATCAGTTACTACACAGCAAATACAGGTACGAACAACAGAAGATCAATCACCATCAAATGCTGACACGAAAACAGAAGAAGCCGCTGAACGCGTTTCTTCGGAAGTATTGAATGATGTTGTCCGTGAAATTATTTCTACACCTGCAGCTGTTGATATTCCAACGACTGATATTATACCCGACAACAAAATTACAACTATTGAAGGAGAAGCGGACAAAAAATCCGATGTGACAATATCTTCAGTTTTAGAACAAGAAGTACCAGTTGTTCTGCCAGCTGAAGTAGTAACAGAAGAAAAACTTCTACTAACAGATACGACGTTAACTGAAGAACCACAATTAAGTCCGCCTGCATCAGTTATAGGAATTAAGGTCGAACCAACAGCAACAGAAGATGCAATAGCTAAGCATGAAGTTGAATCATTGTCATTGGAATCATCAAATGAAATTGTTTCAGAAACGGCGTATACATCAGTTAGTGCAACTTTGCCGTTTGTCGATGATAAATCAAAAGCTACTGAACATATCGAGCAACCAGTCATACTTTCTGAAAGTAGTGTCATGGAAGAAAGTGGAGTTATTCGGGAAAATGTTATTTCTATTACAACAATAACTACCACAGCTGACGCGGAACAAACATCAGCTGAAAAACAAAGCCTATCTAACGACCAAAAGGAAATAGAAGAAGAAGAAACTTTATCAACAGATCTATCACCAGAAAGCGTCAAACAAGTTTCAACTGCACCAATAACAACTGATATATCGTTGGTTGAAACTAGTTTTATAACTTCTGCTGATACAATAGATGTACATATTGAGAAACATGTTGAAAAACAAGTAGATTCAATTACAGCAACAAGCGTAACTGAACATGTTGCAAAACCCGTTACAGGTGCGAGTGCAATGTATTTCGAAGACACAACTCATGACATTGTAACAATACCAACCGCTAATGATCGAATTGAAATTGTAGCTCCGGTGGAAGAAGTAAAACAACCAACATATACGTCAATTGAAGTCGTTCATGAAACTATTACAGTAACACCCGAGGTGGATTCGGACAAGAAAGAAATATCATACGTTCAAACTCAGCTACATGAATCTGACGAAGTTATGTCTCTTCCAAATGTAATTACATCATCTGAAAGTGAACAAGTTCCAGTTCAATCAACTCCTACAGTTATTAGTGAACAACCAGATCAAGAAACTTCTCTTCAAGATAATGTTTTAGGTTCTGCACTGAAAATTGTGTCCAGTGAACCAGAGTCACCAGTTCATCCATTGGATTTTACGCTATCGACTTCTTCGGAAGAGGAATTTTCATCTGAACATGATAATGAAATTATTTCGCCAGCATTATATGGCACAATAAAAACTCTTGTTGATGATGCAATTGATGACGCATGCTGTAAGCTTGAACAAACGGTTCCTGACCAAAGCACCGATCAATCACTAACCTCGACATATACCGTATCAGATGAATATCCTGAAGAAGTTACTCCTGATATAAATTTAATAAATGATCTTGAAACTAAATCGGTGGATGATTATGATTCAATATCTGGCCTAACAAATATTGTCAATGATTTAGTTAAAGTTTCAAATGAAACATCTCCAGAATCGTCTATTTCAAATGAAAATAATCAAGTTATTGCTTCTCCAAAATCAGATTTTGATGAACAAATTCAAACAACTGAACTTCCGAATATTGCTGATGCAACTACAAAAACATTGAATATTCAAACAAGTTTTCCGGAACAATCCGATATCTCACAAGATACACCTTTACAACGAGCCAGTGCCGTTAAACCAACTTTTGTAATTGGTGATCTAGATCAAGATATTATGGATGAGGAACCACCAACCTTTTTTGTGCCTGATACTCCAACTAATTCAGAAGCAAACTTTAGAACATTATACGAACAACGACATTTCGTATTAAATGCAAACGAAGAACCATCGTCACAGTTCACTCCTGTAGATAGTCAAGTATCACTGGAATCAGCGACTCAACTAGAAGAGAAAACATATGCATCAGATTCACCTTTAGTATATTTTGAGCTACAAGAAAAGCGTCATATAGTAATCTCTCCCCAAAAATCAACTGAATCTGATCAAACTGAACAATCTGCTTCTTCTTTAACCACATGGACAACAATGGAACCGTTTATTACTAATGAAGAAGAACAAAAGAAACCAGACGTATCAGATATTAATCTTGATGTTCGTTCCTATGAATATGCTCGAAAATTTGATTTAGAATCTCCTTCAGTTGTATCACATTTACCTTCGAGAGAATATCGTCAAGTATTCGGTGTATCCGATGATATTATTAAAACCGTTGATGATATGACAGATCATGTTCATGAAACACTCTCAACAGAACGAGAACAAAATCAACAACCGGTTACTTCAGACGAAATACCAAGTCTACTGTCTGAATCAAATGAAAACTTAGCATCCGAAGATATTCAATGTACATTGCTCTCTACAAATGCACCTGTTTCCGAGAGTGTAAAACGAATCACAGAAGCACTTGAAGCACTTGAATTCGATCTACGTGAGCAGCAAGATAATATACAATTACATGAAAGTTCATTTCCAGACACACATGAACATGTAGTCGATGAAAAAAATACAGTATCCTCTAAACTTGCAACAGCGCTAACTGATGATATTGAACAAGTATTGAAAAATCCTCCACCTGTTTTTTCATCTAAAGAAGATTTTAGTAATGAAGATTTATTACCAACGAAAATTAAAAGCGAAAATGTCGATGAAATTAAATCAACTGTTGAATTATATTCACAATATTCGAAATTACAAGATCTAATTGATAGTTTAGAAAAACCATTAGACGATTTACAATCATCTTCATCATCGATTGTTGAACACCAATCAATAACAACAGAAATTGAAGAAAAGGCGGACGATGATCATCATCTAGAAGATCGATATGATACGTTTATTGATCATATCAGAAAACTTGAAGAAGCTACACATAAAAGTCTTATTCATGATACTAATCAAGAGGTCGTTCTATTACCACAAGATGATAAAACAACTGACGATAATATGACCAGTGATGATCTAGTTAAAACAGTCGAAGAAATATTTGCTTCGCCTGTCTGTTCAGTTATTAATCAATATGAAAAAATAGCCAGTGAAGAAGGAATCAACGAGTCAAATCTTGCAGTGATTCTCGAACAAATGCTCGCACAAACGCAATATCCAACAAAATTCACAAAACTAACGGCACCAACTGACTTAACTTTATCTTCAAATGAACTGGAACAAAAACAACAAGAAGAAATACAAGTAATAGAATCTCACGATGAAATACTTACTTCAACATCCATCGATCAAAAAGAAATATTGAATCAAGACGATTTACCGGAGACAGAAAAAATACAACCATCAAGCATTTTTGAAAAAGGTAGATCAGCCATTACCGATGCTCTGGCGCTACTTACTGGTGCTACCCTACAATCGAGTACAACTGATGAGATAACTAGTTCGACAGATTCGAGTTTCCACGATAACAGTGATCTTCAAGCAAAAATTACAGCAACCATTACTGAGACAACCACAACTACTCAACCAGCAATTACATCTGAAACAAAAGATGAACATATCGTTCAGACATCATCGAATGACAATGAAACAAAACCAGAAGACGAACAAATACAAGCATTGGCAACAGATGTATTGTCAATTTCAGTTATTTTATCATCAAGTATGATTCCATCGACAGAAACAAAAGTAAATGATACAGAAAAACATGTTGAGAGCTCAGAAATCGTACCGAGTCCAACAGCAGGTTACTTTAGTAGTAGTGACGTTTATCATGCATATAAACAACCGATTGAATCAGTCGTTAAAAACGAACCAGAATCATCCAGTATTGGTGAACACGAAACAGCGACAGTAAGCAACATAATTTCTAGTCCTACAATTACGTCAGTAACAACGGAAATTTTGGAAGAAACAACGTCAGCAAGTCAATCTCCTCTTACGGATGAAATAATTTCACACACGGTTGTAGCAGAATCAGAAATTAGCGTTGAACAGCCATCCTCCAACGAACAGAATACTCAACAAGAAACTTCTTCTGAACAAGCATCTCTACTTTTGAAAGAAGATAAAGTAATTGAATCGGCTTCCATCCAGGAAACAAGAGTGATACCAAATATTGAAGAAGATCTAACTAAACATACACAATCAACAATAGAGTTGCCTCAATCTATTGAAATTTCAAGTCCTGTAACAGGTTATTTCAGCAGTAGTGATGTTTATCATGCATACAAACAACCAATTGAACCTGTAGTTGAAAAAGAACCAACAACGGAAACGCACGATGAAGTCACTCTAGCCAGTCAAGTACCAATCATCGATGAAGAAAAATCAACTCCAGTCGTAGTCGAACAAGAAATTGACGTTTTAAAATCATCTTCAGAAGAAAAAGAGAGTGTCGACGAAGATACATCATCCATTGGACTATTGGAAACATTAAAAAGTTATTTACCAGCATCAATTCGATCAACAGAAACAGAAGAGACCACTTCTGAAACATCTAGTCTATCAAATAAGACAGACGAAGATACTGCCACGTCATCAATGACTGGTTCGATAGTCGCTTCAGTATCAGAAGAACATTTGACTGAAAGTGTAGAACCATTAATTGAGGCATCAGAAAAATCATCAATGTCCAGCCCAGTAGCAGGTTATTTCAGTAGTAGTGATGTTTATCATGCGTATAAACAACCAATTGAACCGGTCTTTGAAGAAGAACCAGAATCATCCAGCCTGATTGAAAAAGCCACAACAACTGTTAGCAGTATCATTTCTAGTCTCACAAGTGCTGTAACAACAACAGAAAGTACACAAGATTCGACTTCTACTGTTGATGAAACACTTTCACATCCAGCTGTAGTAGAAGATGAAACTAATATTTTGAAACCCTTACCCGACGAACAAAATATCCAGCAGGAATCGGTATCGTCACCAATCATGTTAGAAGAGGTTAAAACTGTATTACCATCCGATACTTCGTTAACAACAACAGATCAAATTACTTCTGAAGAACCAATAGTATCAGCGCCGTTAGATGAAGTCGTAGTAGCGGATGTTCCTGACGAAGATCTTACTAAATCAGAACAGTCAAAAGTTGAAACGATGAAACCGGTAGAAATTTCATCACCAGTGGCTGGTTACTTCAGCAGTAGTGATGTTTACCATGCATACAAACAACCCATTGAACCCGTCTTGGAAAAAGAACCGGAATCACCCAGTGTTGTTGAACAAGTCACAAACATTCTTAGTCATATTATCACTGATTTCAAAAGTCATTTACCAACATTATCAACAACTGAAACAGAACTCATCAGCGAACCATCGATCACTGAGAAAGAAATATCTGCTCCAGTTGCAGTCGATGAAGAAATAATCGCACTAAAATCAGCTGTAGATGAGCAAGATACTGCACGAGATGAAGCATCTTCAACAGACCTATTAGAAACATTGAAAAGTTATTTACCAGCATCGATGCGATCAACAGAAATGGAAGAATCATTTGAAGATGGAAAAGAAGAGTTAACGACACTTTCAACCTCTTTAGCAGAACCATCAACAGAAGTCATATCTGAGATAGAACAATCGGAAACGACTAAATCAACCACTGGCACAGAAGCAAAAGAATCTATATCAAGTATTATAGCAGGTTATTTCAGTAGTAGTGATGTTTATCATGCATACAAACAACCAATTGAACCCGTTTTTGAAAAAGAGCCCGAATCACCCAGTCTTGTTGAACAAGCCACAAACATTGTTAGCCATATTATCAGTGATTTCACAAGTCACTTACCAACCTTGCAATCTCACGAAGAAGTCAATCAAACACCAATCATTGATGAAGAAGAATCAACTTCAGCTGCAGTGGAGAAAGAAATTGACGTTTCAAAACCAACTTCAGAAGAAAACGAGATGGTCGCTGAAGATACGTCTTCCACTGGTCTATTAGAAACATTGAAAAGTTATTTACCAACATCAATGCGATCAACAGAAATAGACGAAATCACTTCTGAATTACCAGCTGAGCCAAGAAAAATTGATGAAGTAACTGTGGCATCTTCTAGTACTCGTACAGCAGTCACTTCAGTGTCAGAAGAACATTTGACAGAAGGAGCAGAAAGCGAAAAATCATCCATATCAAGTCCAGTAGCAGGTTATTTCAGTAGTAGTGATGTTTATCATGCTTATAAACAACCAATTGAACCCGTTTTTGAAAAAGAGCCCGAATCACCCAGTCTTGTTGACCAAGTCACAAGCATTGTTAGCCATATTATCACTGATTTCACAAGTCATTTACCAACCTTGCAATCTCACGAAGAAGTCAATCAAGCACCAATCATTGATGAAGAAAAATCAACTTCAGAAGAAAAAGTGATTGCCGGTGACGATACATCTTCCACTGGTCTATTAGAAACATTGAATAGCTATTTACCAGCATCTCTTCTATCAGCAGAAATCACATCCGAAACACCAATTGAATATACTAAGGCTGTGGAAGTAACTGTGCCTTCACCTAGTACAGACACGGTAGCTACTACAGCTACTAAACAACAAATTGAAAAGACAGAAAACGAATTGAGGGCAAGTTCTGTAGAAGATATCGTGCCCGATGCTTCAAGTTCACTGAATAAAGACATAATTAAAGTAGACGCTCCAAAATCTGTTGAAAGTGTCGCTCCATCAACTGAAGAAGTTCAAGAAATTATTGTTTCAAAACCATTGGAAGTTTCAAAAGATGAACAAGCACAACAAGAATTTTCACCGGTTGCATCTGAAAGTACCACGAGCTTTGTCACAACGTCTACTCTATCTGATACAACCACTATAGATATTAGTAACGAAGAACCCCGAATAGAACGTGCTCTACCGTTGATGGATATTCAACAACCACAACAAGAGCAAGAAGTCTCACATCAGCAAGAAAGTGTTTCTAACCAGTTTGATCTCTCCCATGTAGAAGAATCGGTTGTTGACGAAAAAGGTTTAACAAGTGAAAGTGGTCAAGATAGTTCTACTATTATGGATGTGACTCCTACAGTCCAAGATATTTTACCGACACCAGTTACTTCACATGTTGATATTCACAAAGAAAAACCAACTTCTCAGGATGACGAACAAGAAATTTCAACCACCACCGTAAGTCAATAAATAATGTTTTTATATGAATATAACTTTTTTTCTGATATAGTTACACACATCAGTAGATGATGATATGACGCACCAAAGTAAAATTCATTCTATTGAACAAGATTCATCAGTTGACGCAGAAATGATCTCAAATATAGTATCTTCCGATGAGAAAGCAATGGCTCCTGAAGTTTCATCTACAGTACAACAAGAATTGACTGAAGAACAATTAGAAAATGTTGGCATTACTGAAGATAAAGAATCGTTGATTGAAATTGCTAAAGAAATTCTTGCGGCTCCTCTTCAATCTGCTGTTGATAAATGCGAAAAAATTGTTTGGGTACAAGAACAACCAACATCAACAACGACTGTTCAAACGGCTGATGAACAAGAAACGTTAACTACGATTACTAACATCACAGAACAAGAAATAACAACCCAAGAACAAATAGAACAGCAACTATCACAACCACTTCAAGTTATTGGTGATGATTATCCATGGTATTCAAACTATTATACAATTGCTGATGCAGATGGAAAATTAGGTCCATTATACGAAGCTTTAACAAATACTGTCGAACAACTCGAACAAAGACCACCTCCAACGATAGTCGAATTCCAACCTGAACCACATGAAAGAGTTGTTATACCAGACGACGATCATCAAACATTGACTGAGACCAAAGATACAAGAGCAAAAGTTCATGAATTAGCTCAAATAAGTGCATCACTTACATCATCGCTGACACCAACACAAGATGAGCAAATCAATGATGAAGACGGATTTCAAGTTGTACAGCATCGAAAATGTGCACCATCATCAACAACACAACAAGAGACATCATCGTATACCCAAATTACAAGTGAAACAACTCCTAGTCCAGATATAGATCTCATTCCAGTAGTTATTCACGGACATCCGGTTTCACCAACTGGTACTATGTCAACAAGTGCCTCAGAAAATAGTACAATTACTAGCAGTACAAATCGTAAGAAAAAACATAACGAAATAAAGAAAGATAAAGAAATTATTCTATTTGATGCTCCTCTAGTGTCAATATCTGATACGAATAAACACGAATCAGATACTGTCAAATCAGAAGTAGTTGAAGAACATACAGAAATCACTCAACCACAAGTATTACCATGCGTTCATACAGATGACTCCACAGAAATCGAACAATCATTACCAACAGCAAAACATGAAATCGACCATGCATCAGACGACATTAAGCATGAGCTCGATCACCCATCAACCGAAATCAAACATCAACAAGATCAACCACTCGAGGAAATTAAACTTCAACAAGGTGAACCAACAGTTGAAGTGAAACCTCAAGAAATCCAAGTGTTGGAAGAAATCAAAGTGCAACAACGTGAACTATCAGCGGCAGTCAAACCTCAACAAGATGAACCATCAGTGGAAGTTAAACCACAAGAAGATCAACCTTCGAAAGAAATAATAATTCAACAAGCTGAACAATCAGTCGAAGTGAAATCTCAACAAGATCAACCATTGGAAGAAATAAAAGATCAAAAAGATGAGCGATCAGTAGAAGTGAAGCCTCAAGAAGATCAACCACTCGAGGAAATTAAACTACTGCAACTTGAAGCACCAGTTGAAGTGACACCTCAAGAAGATCAAGTATTGGAAGAAATCAAAGTGCAACAAGGTGAACTATCAGCGGAAGTCAAATCTCGACAAGATGTGTCATCACTAGAAATTGAATTTCAACAACATGAACCATCGGCAGAAGTGAAACATTTTCAAGGTGAACAATCGGAAGGGATAAAACTTCAACAAGTTGAATCTCCATTAGAAGTTGAATCTCCCCAAGCTGAATCACTAGTAGAGGTGAAATCTCAAAAAGACCAACCGTTGGAAGAAATCAAACTGCAACAAGATCAACCTTCGAAAGAAATAAAAGCTCAGGAAGAGGAGAAATCAGTAGAAGTGAATCCACAGGATGACCAACCGTTGGAAGAAATCAATCTGCAAGAAGATGTATCGTCAGCAGAAGTAAAATCTCAAGAAGATGAGCCACCAGTGGAAGTGAAATCCCAACCAGACGAGCCATTGGAAGAAGTGAAACCTCAAAAAGACCAATCATTCGAAGGAATACAATTTCACGAGGTTGAACCATCAGTAGAAGTCAAATCTGAGCAAGATCAACCGTTGAAAGGGATCAAACCTCAACAAGATGTACCATCCGTAGAAGTGAAACATCAAGAAGATCAACTGTTGAAGGAAATCAAACTGCAAGAAGGTGAAGTATCAGTGGAAGTTGAATCTGAGCAAGATCAACCATCGAACAAAATAGATTCTCATCAAGACCAATCGTCAGAAGTTGTTGGATATGGAATAGAGCATCCATCCGAAGACAATAAACATGCGATTGAGTTAGTACATCAAACAGTTGATGAACTGAGACAAGCTTTAACAGATACAAACAGTGACGAACAACATGGTGAAATGTTGTCAGCATCACTCACTTCTGATATTGCAGCACCTGAACAAGTGGATACTGATAATAATGACTCGACGTCTTCGGATGCTTCGCAGTGGTTGTCATCTTCGTTTGTAACTCTTCCAGAAGACGCTAAGCTTGATACACATGCCACTGAACAAAGTATTGTTACGCAATCTGTTTCGACAACTGTGTTAAGTGAACGTGAGTCGGCGAAATCAGAAATATTGTCAAGTTCATCGTCTATTAGAAAGAAGAAAATTAAAGTACGGTCGACGGAGCAAGGAAAACATCAAGATGCAGAAGTTATATCTTCAACGGTAGTTATTGAAGAACCAAAGGTAGAATTCAAGCCAACTTCATTGATACCTGTAAAGACTACAACAACACCTGTTCTTACTAAAATGACTCCTCCAAAATCAGAAGAAAAAGAAGAAGAAAATATCGATGATGATGAAGGTTTTCAAGTTGTTACTTATCGTAAACATGTACCATCGACAGTAACTCATGAAAAAGTTCTACCACAATCACCAATACTTATATCTAAAAAACGATCTGGTTCTGATAATGATCGTAAACGAGCAGTTGCTCGAAGAACTCATGGTTCATCAATACCTGTTGCTACTTCTTCCACTACGCGTCCTACTTCACAAACCAGTGCAACAACAAAGCAGAAAATATATAGAAAAGAAACAACATTGTCAGAGGTTCCATTATCATCAGCATCGACTGATAATGATATCACTTCTTCATCCAGTATCGACAAGAGCCGATCGAAGGACATGGAACAAAAACCGCTAGATCAACCTAAAACGTCTAGTATTACAACAGAATCAAAGTCTATATCATCAACATTCTTAATAACTAGTACTGCTCCTTTACTAACGACAGAAATCAAGAGCAAATCACTACCAAAAAATGAGCAAACAATTCTAGAATATCAAGCTCCATCATTAATAAT
This sequence comes from Rotaria magnacalcarata, assembly GCA_900239745.1. NCBI lineage: Eukaryota > Metazoa > Rotifera > Eurotatoria > Philodinida > Philodinidae > Rotaria > Rotaria magnacalcarata. The sequence continues at coordinate 11,938 of OENM01000740.1, forward strand.
AACTACTGTCAAAGAACCTGAAATCAAATCTGAACCAATCGTGCCAACACCAACGAAAGCAACGGCAACAACAGTTCGTGTAAAAGCATTTACTTCACCAGAAGAAGAAGAAGAAGATAACGAAGGATTTCGAGTAGTTCACTATCGAAAACGTATATCTTCGGCATCGAGATCAGAGAAAACATCACCAGCATTGCCACCACAAGGAAATAGACAAAATATGGGTCTTAGTATGGATCATAAATCGGTAATTATTCATGGACGTCATGGATCAGGATCAAGTTCAATACCACGTTCAAACGCTGGTAACCAAATGCCCTACCACAGACGTCAACAAATTAGACCAAAACAAGATCGACATCAATTTCCACCAACGCATCCTCCACGTTCATCTGCTTCAAAAGAGCCACGTATAACGCCATTATTTGGCACGGAAACTCGAACAGTTGAATTAACAAAACCACCAGTGAGCGATATATGTGAAAAAATGAGTGATGTTGTAATTCAATCACCATCGATCGATCAAAAGTCACCGACGGAAATTTTATATGTACAGCCAACAATTATTTATGAGCCACCAGGAGCACCAAGTATTGAACATCAAACAATTCTTCCAGTTGTAAAATCCAAACCATCAGATTCGATTCAACAACAAGTAATAAATGTTGAACATCAAGCTGTTCTTGCTACTGTACACCCAAAATCATCTGGTCAAGATCAACAAGAAAAGGAAACCGAAATAAAAGTTGAACCATTAACTTCGAAAATTTCGGTTCCTGTAGATCAATTTGTTCAAAAAGTTGTTGAAGAATATCTTACGCCAACAAAAGTCGAGACCAAGCGTCAAGTTCAACAAGTAGCTCCAACAAAAGAAAAGATTCTGCCAGTCATAGCTAGTACAATTAGAACTAAACTTCAAAAACGTCCATCAACTGAAGACGAAGATGAAGATGGTTTTCGTGTAGTACGTTATCGTAAGCATGTACCTTCATCGCCAACAGCAACGATGACAACAACGACGACGCCATTTTCTAAGCCACATAGTCACAGTTCGGATAGTGAAAAGAACCAATCAAGAACTTCTAGGAAACAAATTTCGCCGCCATCTGCAGTGGCTCCTATAGGAACTACCTCGCAAAGTATGACTCTTAAGAAAAAAACAAAGAAAACTGAAGAAAAATCTGCTGCAGCTGATACAACTTTACATGCTGATGTTCGCTCACCGCCAACTACCGATACTGATCTTGTTTCGTCATCAAAAGATGAACCTATCACAAGAACAAAAACTAAACATATTGAAAAAGTTGTCGAATCTCAAATAATAATCAAAGATGTTTCTTCTCCTCTTCATTCAGACAACCAATCTAAATCGACAAAAGAAGATCATAAATCAATTCAACCAATAAGTCTTCCTGAACTTGTACAAAAAACATCCGATGATACTCAATATCAAATACAACCAACTGAATCAGCAACATTACCATCAGTAGCAAGTGCTGATACAAGTGAGGATTCATCAAAGAAAACGAAGAAAAAACATAAACGTCCGAAACAAGAACCCGCTAGAGTAGATATATCGACAACATCCGATGAAGTCTCTAGTACAACTGACAATATTCCATCTCTAAAACCAGCAGTCGAAATTTCATCGACATCCAGTCAAATCGAGGAGAAATCTGATCAAGTTCTATTAAAAGAGCAGACTCTTCTATCACAACCAACGATACATATTGAAGATGGTGAAAGTAAAATAGAAGCCAGTAAAAAACATCCAAAACAACGAAAGAAAAAATCACAGTCTAGTGAAAAACACGATCAAGACGACAATAACTTAACTTCTTCAGCAGCTAGTACAGCGGACAAAGATAGTAGTAGTGCAACTAGAGCAACATCTGCGAAACCTACTGCAATTGAGTCTACAATTCAAAGTCGTTTAATAACTGATGATGATAAACACGAGTCCGAATGGATAGTAGCTCAAAGTAAAAAGAAAAAATCAAAAGCAGTCGAATCGCCCACTACACCTGAATCGAGTGAACTAAAACTATCACTCTATCCTCATTCGACACTACAACCAGCAACAACAACAGCGAAAAGTCCACCAGAAAAAGTGACTGATGTTCAATTTAAATTTAAAAAAGGTGGTGAATTAGTCGTTACAAGTCAAGTACCAATAGAACATTCACCAACTGAATGGGGTACAGTTATATTTCTATCCGATGAACAACCAAATATTTCACAAAAAGATGAAACTACTGTAACAACTGAAGATACTAGTTCACAACAACCGTCCGTCATTGAACAGCAACCGACTATTGAACAAACAATCGACGTAATTTCTCAAACTGATGATGAAACTAAAATAGAATTATCATCACAAGCAATCGAAAGTAGTGAAGCCAGTGGTGAAGCTGATTTAGATGCGTATCGTGATCAAGCTGGTCGTCTTCGTCGAAAGAAACCACGTAAACATGCAACTAGTCTAAGTAGTAAACCTGAAAATGTACCGCCACCGCCACCACCACCAACTACTACTACAAATGTTGAGCCAAAAACATCTGAAGAAACTAAACTTGACCATAAAACTACCAGCGAACATTGGGCTATTGTTTTAGATGCTCCAATATCGAATACAGACGAAGATGAGAAAATTCAAGAAAAGCCAACTGAAGATAAAGACAACAGTGAAACAAGTAGTAAATTAGACTCATTTCTACCTGAATATATTCGTCAACAAATCAAAACTGAATCATCAGCACGTTCATCATCTTTACCTGATCATCGTTCAAAATCATCATCGAATGAACCGACAACACCTGATCTACATACGCGTACACTACGTGCTGAATTTCCATTAACATCACATCGATCAACAAGTCCGGACACATCGGAAAATGAAAGTCGAAAATTTGTACGTGAATCTCACGAAGAAGAAAATCATTCAACAGAAGATTCACGTTCTCTATCGACATCGAATCAAATTGAACATGGTACAATCATAACGTCATCTTCGTCCATTTCATCTGCTACTGCACGTAAAAAAAAACAACGACCTAAAATGTTAAAAAAAGATATTGAAGCTACAACATTATTAACACATGAATTCGATGATACACCATTGACTATCACTGAAATTCAATCAGCTTCAACAACAACAACAACACAAGACGATGAATCATTTTTATCTTCAACAACTAGTCAATCGATTTCAGCGATCACGGATTCGTTGACATCATCTTCATTATCTGCTCATAAACAAACTCCCACTAATGAACAAACGTCTCTTCAATCTGATGAGTCAGTGTCATCAATCGAAGAACCACCAACTAGTTCTATGATAACAATTACAGAACCAACAACAACAACAACAACAACCACCGTAATAATGAGAAAAAAATCATCTACTCGTTCACCTCGTAAACGTTCAAAACGAGACAGTGGTCCTGATTATGAAAATGTAATAACTCCAACATTGGACGACGTCGAACAAGCATTTGCTGGTGCTCGAGTGATGACAACAGCCGTTGATGATGATCGAACAGATTTTATTAGAGCTGAAACTCATAAGCATCAATCACGACAACGAACATCATCAGGTCGACAAATCATAAATAGTCAAGAAGATAATGAACAACAAGCTATTTTAGCTGACGACGAAGAAGATGATGATTTTGCTGTCAAACCTATCGTATTACATGGAACTGGCGTCGGTACAAATGTTCAAACACCAATTGAATCGATTATTGAACAACACGATTCATCGGCAACAGCAACAACAACATCGAAAAAGAAACGACAAAAAAAGAAAAGTGCAACTGAAGAAGCTGAATTCACTGCACAAATATCCGATGAATTAAAATCTGATAAAGATGATATATTAGTATCAGAAGAACAACCAGCAGCACCTAATGAACAATTACGATCAGTTCAAGGTTTTCATTCATTTACACCGAATAAATATCAATACAATCAATATGAAGAAGTACCAACAGCGCCAACTGAACAAATAGTAACTTCAACGGCAAGCACAACAGATACTACAGAAAATAAAGATGAAGTTTTTGCCCGTGGTTTTAATCTATGGTTAAAACAAAACAAAGACAATGAATCAAGTTCAACAGTAAAGAAAGACGAAAAAGAAGAACCATCACAACAACAACCAGAAGTAGTTAGTGGTTTAACTCGTGCAATGCAGAGTCTCATTATTCAACCAGTTGAAAGTGACAATGATGATGAAGAAGAAGATGATGAAGATGATTCATGGAATGGACCACGAGCTAAAAAGCCAACATATACAACAGGTGCTCGAGCCGAAAAACGAATTCATACATCCAGTGGATATAATGTCAATCATCCACGATCAGTCGCTATTTCACCCTGGCTAATGCCAAAATCAAATGATAATACATATCAAGATGATTCATCGAAGTATGATCCGAATGATTCATCAAAATATGATCCCGACGATGAAGAAGATTCAATAAATGATGCATCCGATAGATTGCAACTATCTCATTCAATTAATACACAATTTTCGACAAAAGAAGAACGACAAATACACTTGAATAGTTTAGCTGAATTAACATTTCAAGCAACTACAAATACTTTATCTTCTTCGGCATCATCATCATTATCATCAGCAGTCAAATGGAATGAAACATCAATACGTACGGATGAAACTGTTCAACTACAGACAAATTTTACCGATGATGACGTACGACGATGTTTAGGTGAAGATTTCTATCGAGAATCATTAGCTGTAGATCCACTTCATGCTGAAAAACGAGCACTAGCAAGTTTGCGTGATCTTGTTTTAAAGCCAACTCAACAATTAGAAGAAACAGACAATGATGATGATGATATCGATGATGACAGTCAAAATAATGAAAACAATAAAAATAATAATAATAATAATAATAATACTTCAAATAATTTCGATGAATGGGGACATTTTCTTGACTATGATGATGAACAAAACATAATTTTACCATCTGAACCGACATCATCGAGAATTCAACCATGTACATTAACATCCTATGAATGTTCATATGTACGAGAATTAGATGATGATACACTTGTAACTGACGCTGATCGTTCACATTTAATAGACTATACTCAACATTCATATGAACATGAACGACAACGCTATGGTGATTTTGCATGTACAAATGATGATTCTGATGCGGCAGAATCGATGGTTAATCCTTCTTCAATATTGACAAATTCAAATACACCGAGACCCTCGGAAACGTTTCATAGATGGCGAAATCAATCAAATCGTGATCGAGACGAGTCGAATTCACGCGTAACTATATCAACAGAAAATCAAAATGATGATGAAATATTTGTATCACATACAGACAGTGGTCTCAGTCGACGAGTGAGACCGACACAATAATGTAGTTATTGCTCACCTTTATTTTCCCGTTTCTTGCTACCTTTTCACCGCATCAATATTTTTCCTTCTTTTTTCTCTTTTTGCTTCTTTCGTTATCAGTTTTTCATTTCTATTCTTACTCACTCTATTTCTATCTTCTAGTTTCTTTCTCATATCGCTCTTTAATCTAGTCGATCAACAGATTCCTTCACATTTTAACAGACATTATCATACGCAACAGCAAAAAAAAATACTTCTTCTTAACTACTTCAATCATATATGGAAAAATCAAAACGCAAACGGATAAATATTATCTTAGCATTCCGGTCCGATTTTTAACGTGTCAATTCTATTTCAAACATTACATATATATATTTGAAGAACACTGAATAGTATTCTTCATAGGTTTGCTTTATAAATAGCAATTATTATATTGATGTTTCATGATTAATTACTTCAACGGTTTTCTATTATTGAAATCGGTGACATTATTGTTGTTATTATATTTCTCTGCAAATGCGAAGATATGAATTGTTCTTCGTTCAACAAGCTAGAATATGTATGTCGTCTATATAATACATTCATCATACGGATATGGTCACTTTACAAAGTAGTTTTTGTTTTATTATTTATTAACATTTATAGTTATTCGTATTCTGCTGATAAGAATATTTTTTTCATGTTACTGAGCAATAATTATCTTATTACAATTATTCAATGACACGCAAACAAGAAGAAGTTATTATAATACGTTTTGCAAAACAGACCTCGTTCTTTGTTTTTTAAATAAACAATTAGTTTCGTGTAATTCTTTAAATAGTGTTTTTTGTTTTTTACTCGTGTATGTTACGTGCGAATCATTATTCGTATGTACAATGTATTTGTCAATTGTTTTCTTTTCTTTTTTCAACCCTGTCTGTTATTCACTTATTCATCGCACACAGTGTCACATTTCTTTTGCTTCTTTTCTTCTACTCGTTTATGTGTTCTGTTGGCTTTTTTCATTCAGTTTTAGTTGAGTTGATTAGATTAAGAGAGAAAGAGAAAGTGAATAATAATAATAATAATATAATAATAAAATTCGAAACACTTGCAAAATACACAAGAATTTATATGCCTAACATTCAATACGTATATGTATATATCTATCTATACTTAGACATTGGATCAGCTTTCATCCTCACATATAAATTTATCATCGACAAGCAATTACCGGATTCGTATGGATCGAATATCTCTTTTTAATCCTCTTTTTTTCTTCCTCTATTTAACGTATTACGTCAATGTTATCCTAGAGTTGTACGATTATAGCACATACACATTCGTGATAACGCACGTTAAATGTATATTCGATATTATTCATGATTCAAAAGCAAGACTTTGCTCTTTTCGCTTTTGTTTTATTATAAACTTATATGCAAATTCAATACAATGTTGTATAAAAAAACAGCAGAAGAAGAAGAAGAGAGAGAGAATTGCATATACATGCACTTGTTACTTTAGAAAAAACCACACATTTTACCACAGAGGTGAAAAAGTTAATGAATGTCGACAAGAGATTATTCTATCACATGTATTTGGTGAACATATTATTTTATTCAATTGCATAAATAAATATTTGTCTTTATAAAAAAAAGAAAAGAAATAGGAATCATAAAATTTTGTAATATACGGAATGTTTATAATAGAGAAAGAAGAAAAAAAAAATGCCTATCAAAATTTCTAGGGAAGAACATTCTTGATATAATTAAATAACATTTTTATAACAAAAAAGAAAATCAATTAAGCTTGACTTTTCTTTTTATTACAGCTTCTCAGTATTTCTCTGGTTTGACGATACATCTGGCTCTTTGTGATGATGTATGCAACGTTTGTATATGTCAACAGTATTGACTTCAGTTTAGCGAGGTCGATACGTCTATAGCTCCTCATAGAAGATGATGATAGCGACGACAACAACAACTAGTAAAGTAATCGACAGTCAACATTCTTGATAGATGACGACTATGGATAAGCATAAGTACGATTACTAAAGCGCGAGCCCTATGATGGAAGCTTCATGGCTGCTCTTCTTCGTCTTCTCCTTCTTTTCTATGTTCTATTTTTGCATTTATCTGCGGAATAGTTTTGCTGCTCGATTGTACGGTTACAGCATCGAAGAAAACAATAACTGCATCAAAAAGAAAGAAAGAAAAATGCATACGTGATATAACCGTTTCTTTTTCTTCTACTAAGACATTTTTTAGTGTAACACATAGAGAAAGCAAGGAATAGGTGGAACAATTAATCCTATTCATTCACACATCTATTCTATGAATGACTTGGATTTCTCAGTTTCTTTTTTCTTCCTTCTAATTCTTCTTTAATAAATGATGATTGATACATTAATACAAATCACACATGTCAAATCAAATTAAATTTTCCATTTTATTCAACTATTATTATTACCACTTATATGTATGCTTATTTCAAAAACGGCGATAATAGATTTATATTTTAAATTTAACATTCAACTTGGCACCAGCCTGCTGCATATCAAGGTAAGTAGACTCTGTACATATATGTAAATATATGTGTATACTTGTATTACTACTAATATTACTATTACTACTACCTTTGCATCGAATTCACATGTGGTTTCACTATATAAACGCAAAAAAAAGCCATGGATGTAAAATGCTGAATTGAAAGAGAACGAACTATAACATAAGCAAAAATTGTGAGAAGAAAAAATAATAGAATAGAATTGCCGGATCAATTTATTTCGACAGTATTGAAGTGAAGGTTTCTCACGCCCATCGGATGTGCTTATCAATTGGCTGAATTTTTTTTTCTTCTTATACAAAAGGTAGCTTCTTAATTTATATTACAAATAGAAATTAAGAACAAAGGTTTTTTGGTATTAGTATAATCTATTAGATATAATTATTCTCGTAGACAAAACCCATCGTTTCTTGATATTACATCATTTATTATCGATGGATTTGCTACTCTTTGTATCATTTAGTCTATTCAGCATCCAGCTGAGTCAAATGGGCCAATCCGGACTTCTATTACATCTTAGCTTGATAATGGAAAATACTGCGATAGAGAATAAGTTATAGAAGAACACAAAAAGGAATAAACGATAGTTCTTATGTTCATTCAGCCTCTTTACATATATACATACATACATACATATATATATATATTCTCTTGATTGTCTGTCTATGCATATAATGATGCTCTTTTCCTACAAGTCGACTACGAAAAAGAATGACAATCTGTAATAATACTCCCGTCATCTTTTTCGTCGTCATTTATCCTTCCTTTTCGCCGTCGTAGTCGTCATCTTTGTTTCTCGCTTATAAACACACGCACATACTTAAGTGTAACAGAATGAAAAGAGCCTGTTATATGGTTTTAAGTTCATAAAACGAGCAAAGAAAGATATGAGGTGATTGATTTCGTTTCGTTACCTGTCTACTTTACTCTTCGTTTTTTTCCCTCCTCATCGTCTATTTTCAAATTTTATGTACACCTAAACACTTGTCGGAAAATGGTGACCTATGATAGATTGATACCTTCAACAAGTCCAACGAAATTTTTTTATGTTCTACGAGAAGAAACAACGTATACCTATGACAGAGATGACAATAGCAATGATGATGATCTATTATCAACTGGTAGGTTTGATTTTCAACTAACCAAACAAAACGAAAAAAAAAACAACTCACAAAAGTCGAAGGCTTGTCGATCTCTTATGTTACACGAAGAAAAATTAATATCAAGGTTTTAATTATAATCTAATCCTTTTGAGTAGACACAGTCATTTGAGAACAGCCTCACTACAAATGTATGTCTAAGCAATGATTACTACGTATAGGGAAAAGACAAGTGTTTCATAGTGTAAGTGAATGTTCTACTGTTGACTGTCTTGTCTTTCTTTTACTCTATGCCTGTCTAATCCTTGCCTCTCTTTCTAAGTAATCCTCGTTTTATATTAGTCATATGATCGTCATCAACGTCATCTTTTCTAGGCGCCGAGTAAAGTTCTTGCTGCTATGCAGATAGCGTTCGTCATATCATTTAATATAATTGCAATCGATCACCTTGCCATCGCACGCACGTATTGTATACGTTACAAGAGTGTTTGTGTTCTCCCATTGTCCTTCCTTTTTTTGCTGTTGCTGTTGTTGTTGTTTTTTTTATGATAATAGTAGTAATAGGTACAAGAAGTCGATGCTGCCTTATCTTTATGCTTTCTTTCTTTCTTTCTTTCTTTTTTTCTCTCATTTTCCGTTGTACATCTCTTGTATTCAACGTAGTTATGTATGTAATAGGAACGAGGAAAAGATATAGAACAAAAGAAAGGAACGAGATGGAATTGTACAATGACAGGAGCAAATATTCTCTCTGTTTTCTTTACTATCGGAATGGATGCATATTCGTCTTCCGCATCTTTCTCATTGAGTGTAACTAAAGATAAATGTTTATTTTATGCGTCGCAAATCTCAGTTAGGAGACAAGAACAACAAGTTCGTCTACCACGTTTAGAAGAATATTATTAAATAGAATATTATGTCATAAGTCAATAAGTCTTTTACATCTAAAGTTTTTTTCTTTCTTTTCTAATATTGATAGGTAATGAAAAAGATCATATAAAAATGCTTAATTTTCTATTTTAGACGACACACCCGAGATTATGAATATCAATCAATCATCATCTGCTTCGTTGTCTCGATCACTAAACGATCCTTTACAAGAACAACATGTTATAAAGGAAGAATCAAATTTTGAACATGCTTTACCTGAAAGTTATCAGCATGCATCGTACGAATATCTCTCGGCGTGTAATGGCGAAGAAAATACCAATCAATTTTCACCTTCAACAAATCTTTCTCCTCATCAACAACAATCATCATCGTCATCACAAAAATATCCTAATAAATACATAACGTCAACATCTTACAGTCCGGCATCTTATCGATATCCGCCAACATCGATCATCGATGAATCAACACATACTACTAAGCTGACTCATTCAAGTAATCGGCTCACGCAACAACAGCAACAACTATTACCAACAAGTTCACATTCAGCTCATATTTCTCAGAATAATAATAATAATAATAATAACAACAATAATAATAATAATAATTCTAATCAGCATTCATTACATCCAACGCCATCAGATGATTCCGGCACTGAATCATCCGCACATTATCAACAACAAATAGGAAATCATACACATTTTGTTGTTGTTGCCATTGATTTCGGTACTACATTTAGTGGTTATGCATTCGCATTTACACGAGATATTGATTCAATTTTAATGATGCGTAAAGTCGACGGCAATGATCCCGGTTTGTTGGATAATTTGTTTTTGTTTGTTTATCAATCGTTGTCGATGTTTTGAATAGGTGTAATAAATCAAAAAACGCCGACGACAATACTTCTAACACCAAATTTAGAGTTTCATTCATTTGGTTTTTTTGCACGAGATTTCTTTCATGATCTTGATCCAGATGAAGCTAAACGATGGCTTTATTTTGAAAAATTTAAAATGCATCTTCATTATGTACAAGTAAGAAACGATTTTCTATTTTCGACCTTCTTATCAATTAGAAACCTTGAAGAGACAAGAAATTTCTTGCATTATAGAATAGAGGTTAGAATCATTATGCAAGAAAATAGCAACATTTATAGATATATAAATACATACTCAATAGATCATCTGTTACGTCACGAAAGAACATCATGAGAGTAACTGACGATCGTTTAATAGAGCAATAGAAAAAAACAGCCACAATCACATAATTAATATTTTTGCCTCTTCCGATTTCTTTTTGTTATTCTATTCTTCACTCGTGTAATTACACTTCTTCGCTTGAGAGCAAAACAAAAGGAAAAAGAATGACTTTTGTTAATGAACAACAGATATTATCAGCAGCTGTTCGAATAAACAATGCACATGTAATTTTTTTTTCTCATTTTTATTCTGGTCTACAATCCATCGACTAAAGACAACATACAAAGATAACTTCTATATAGAGAGTAGAACATATTTGTGTGTTTGCTGACGCGAGTGCAATTAAACATAACAGTTGTGTGTACGTCATGTATATTGAATTATATAATCAATTTCGATTTTTTTTTGTTTTTTTTTATAAAATTAGGATCTTAATACACAAACATTAATATCAGCTAGTAATGGTCGAAAAGTTCCAGCATTAACAATATTTACATATGCATTACAATATTTCAAAGAACATGCTCTACGTGAACTTAGTGATCAATCAGGCACAAGGTTTGTTAATGAAGACGTTCGGTGGGTCATCACAGTACCCGCTATATGGAAACAATCAGCTAAACAGTTTATGCGAGAAGCTGCTTATCAAGTTCGTATATAATTTAATTATCTACGAAAGAAAACTATCTTTTAAATATTCTTAGGCTGGCATTGCGTCACGTGAATTTCCTGAACAATTACTTATTGCTTTGGAACCTGAAGCAGCATCAATTTATATCCGTAAACTTCGAATGCATCAATTCGTTCCTGATGAAACACCCACATTTTCACGTAATACAGTAAGACGTGAACATGGCATATTTTCATCGGCGTTATCTGATCAATCATCATTATTTCATGATCCTGAACGAGGTTTGTACATGACATTTTCATTAGTCTAATCCATTAGTTTCTATTCTATAGCACCAAATGATCATATAGATTCTAATCCAAATAATCAAACATTTGAAGTACTACTTGATCGTGGTACACGTTATATTGTTGTGGATTGTGGTGGTGGAACAGTTGATATTACTGTACATGAACTCGATAATCGAATGGGTACATTAAAAGAATTATACAAAGCAACAGGTGGACCTTTCGGTTCAGTTGGTATGTTAGATCAAGTTTGCAAAAAACAAACTAAGAATCACATTTGTTTATTTTTCAAAGGTGTTGATCAAGAATTTGAAAAAACAATGAATTCAATATTTAGTACAGAAGTCATGGAAGAATTTAAATTAAAACGACCAGCTGGTTATGTAGATTTAATGATTGCATTCGAAGCACGAAAACGAACAGCCAGTCCATTTAAAAACAATCCATTAAATATATCGTTACCATTTTCATTTATTGATTTTTATAAAAAGAAAAAGGTAGAATGATTTGATTCGATTTATTTCCACGCATGTTCCTTAAATAAGAATAATCTTTCCTGTTTTGCTTGCGAGTTTATTTTATTTTTTTCTTGTGCCCTTTTCCTGCGCACATAGTTTTAGAGCGATGATTTAAGAAGAATTATAAAAAAAAAACTACTTAGGACGCCTTAAAACACATCTGTATCCTTAGTTATTGTCGAGTCTTCCTTTGAAAAACCAAGTGCGTGCGTATGTGGCCAAACTCAACAAGGTGGGAAATGAATGTTTCATATAATCTATACACACATATATACTTTTTTCATATTTCTCGCCTAATTGATTGATCTTTTTACTCTTTTTTTTTGTTGTCTGTCTGGTTTTTGTCCCTATTTTGATATGGTTCGAATAGAATATTATTGTAGTTTTTTTTTCGTTCTGCACTTCGGTTCGTTGATGAAAAATAGAATTTTTGAGAAGATTTTTTTTTGGAAGAGAGCACTTTGGCCCTAATGTTTTAGCATGAGTATTTGTCGTTTGATTATTGTTATTGAAATAGAAAAGCAAGAAAAGCAATTTCGAGGGTTTTTCTAAATCGAGTTCTATTTTCATAGGGTTCAACAGTTGAGTCAGCTATTCGTCGTTATAATGATCCAGATATAAAATGGTCAACACAAGGAATGATGAGATTAACACCAGAAGCTATGAAACGTCTTTTTCATCCGACAATCGAAAAAATAAAAGCAACCATCGGAGAAATATTGAATACTCCTGATGTTAAAGGTGAGAACGAACAACTATCTTAACAAATTATAACAACTCTTATTTTCTATTTAAGGTATTCAATATCTTTTTCTTGTTGGTGGTTTTGCTGAATCACCAATACTTCAACACGAAATTCGTCGAGCTTTTTCATCGATACTTAAAGTAATTATTCCTCAAGATGTATCTTTAACAATTTTGAAAGGTAAAATATTCTTTTTTCTAATGAAATGAAAAATATTTAACTATGTTTTTTTCTCTAAAAAAAAACAAGGTGCTGTTTTATTTGGACTTGATCCTACTATAGTTAACGTTCGTCGTTCACGTTTAACATACGGAGTTTCTGTACTCAATCGATTCGTACCAGATTATCATCCAAGTGAAAAGAAAATTGTTAAAGATAATATTGAATGGTGTGCTGATATATTTGATAAATTTGTTCTCGTGGATCAATCTATTGGACTTGGTGATATTGTTGTTAGAAAATATACACCAGCAAGACATAATCAAGCACAATGTATTATTTCATTCTATTGTTCCGAATCTGATAAGCCAATCTATGTAACTGATCCGGGTGTAAGAAAAATCGGTAAGTCAAACCAATATTTTTTCTAAAAATGTTTTGATAATTATTTTTACTTTTTAAGGTACTCTTGTTTTGGATATGTTTCAAAACGGATATTCATCAGTCGATCAAAGTATTTTAGCAGCTAATAAAAATCAAAGACGTGAAATTCAAACTCGAATGGTTTTTGGTGATACTGAAATAAAAGTGAGCGCACTTGATGTTACAACAGGCAAATGTGTTCGAGCTACAATCGATTTTTTAAATAAATAAATAAATTTTATCTTCTATTGACAGTATCATTGTATATATAAATCTATATTTATAATTAGAGAATCGCTCTCAGGGCGTCTCTACGTATTGACATATAGTCAAATATTGATCAGTAGAGAATGAAATAAATATTCGAAGAAAACTATTTTCATTGAACTTGAACTTGTCTTTTTCTTTTTCTTTCTTGTGTGATTTATCTTTTTTGCTTTAATTCTTTTCTTTTCATTTTTTGAACTTGTAGCCCGCTTTTTGTTTTTGTTCGTAAGCAATATGCATTTTTCTATTTGTTATTGAAAAAAAAAAGAAATTAGAATCTATGTTAAGTAATGTTATACAACGCTCTTTTTTTTAATATTCATATATATTATATGTTTTTTCTCTCTCTCTCTCTCCTTCTCTCTTTATCTTTCTTCCACACATTCGTCATTGAACACTAAAATTTATTGGTTTGTTTTTTTGTTTTTGCCTTTTTCTACTTATTCAATTTTTTTTGCTATTGATGGTTAGGCAGATAATATTTCACTAAAATGAAAACGAGAGTAACGAACAAAAATTACCGATTGTGTTTGTATATAAAATTTTATCATTATGCATAATTGATTCTTCAAGAATATTGCCCTAAAAGCTCGACATTGATTATTTTACATATTGGACTCGACTGTTGACTATAGTAGACGTATAATGTCGGACTAAACTAGTTGTCCTCGTCAACAACCAATATTTTTTATGATACTATGCTTATCTTTGGGGTGTGTATGTAGAGCAATAAAAACTGCTTGTAACCATTAAATCGTTCTCCATTGATTTGTGTGTAATGGATTTAGAAGACAAACATGGTCTATCACCAGGGATCATTTCAGCTTAGCTATACAGATAAAAAGACTGATGTCTTCCGAAAAAATGAATGCCACGTGCATTAGAATCCACTGAGGTATTGTCTATGTGTATTGAAGAAAAACTAAACGGTAGCTTTGACGAAATAGAAAGTTCTAATTAGATGATGATGATACCATCGTTCGGAATTAGCATTAAGAGATAGATTCATCATCGTAAGATGCGCCACATATTTCACTGATAATAGAGACGACATATGGTATTGCCTTTAGCACTGAAGAAAAATACATTAAATACTTTCAGAAGGGCTACATAACAAATGAAAATTGCTTGAGTGCATTCTTTCCACTTAATGTATGTTCCGGAAGGGAGAATCATATTTTAATCCTAAGTCGAGTACATCTGAACCTACGCGGAACAGATTGATTGCCTTATAGATATGACAAGAATAGCAGCATTCAATAGCATAGAAGCGACTGCTCGAGGTATTTTTCTAGTCTGATAACATTTTTCAAAGAAGATAATTTCTATTTTTGCGCATGCCTACACTAGACTAACTTTCATCAAAACAAATTTGATTGTTAACATACACATGATTGAGATGATAATTGCAATAAGTGAATAAAGAACATTATTATTGTAGACACTTACATATTTCATGTCAATAAGTTTGATGAATATATGCATGAGATATATCTGCACTTTGATTATTTAGATGTTATAGGTCATGCATAATTCGTCTTTGATATGAAACTGTTCTTTGCTTTATCTTTACTTCTGTCACCATTGAAAGTTTTTTTATGTATAAGCGACACATCTCGTATTTTATTTGACCTACATTTCTGTTTTTGTTAACTCCTGTGGTTATGACGGATTTTGTAAAAAACAGAGACAATATCCTTTTGACTAATGTAAGACAAATCGTATTTATGCAAGTGTCATTCTGCCAATTACGCATGGTGATTCTCTTCTGTTCTATTGAAATTGGCTAAATATAGAAGTAAATGTAAATAATATAGTTCATTTAAAAATAAATGATACATCTCGATCCATCAATAGCATTTCAGCAAATTTGAATATTTTTAATTTCTTAGATCGCACAGAGAAGAATATCTCTATGCTGTCACTGAATCATACAAATCTAGTAATACAACAGACGTTACTCAATCATCAATACAAATCTAGACATATCTTTACATGAGATATGCATCAAAGCAACTGACACAAATGACGACATCCATTGCTTATTGGTTTGTTGACTAGAAAGCAACAAATACAATACAATGTCGCACGAACATCATTTGCTATATGCATCTCATACGTAATCATGTCTAACTGATTTATTGAATCGATTAGCGAACCTATTTGAGTTGACCCATTGGCATATCATTTCTTTGATGGGTCAAACACCGGGAGATTGTTTATTCTCTCTCTCTCTAATCAACTCAGCATACTGATGGCTATTGATCAACAAAGAACGGATACTGCGGAAAATTCTTGTTCTATAAAATCAAAATTGCGCATCATCTATTCAAATAAAAGAACAGTTATCTTTTGATGAATCATATTAATTTGATTTTAATGATAGTTTTTATTCTAAATTCAACCTTGATCAATGCATATCATTTCATAAAACTGCAAAACTTCTTCTTTTACACTTGCGATAATACTACAGTTGAGCGTACTTTAGAATTAGGCCCCAAACAAACCAAAAAAATAAAACAGAATTAAGCAACGTGATTGGTTAATTCACACTTAAGTCGTCTTTTTGAGACGATTTAGTGGTTAATTCTGTTTTATATTTTTGGTCTGTTTGGGACCTTAAAATATGACATTCACATTCTCTAGGTTAATATAGATAGTAAACGTGGGAGACAACCAATGAAAATAGTCGACATTTTTTTAAATGTCTCTTCTTTTCAATCTTATGATTTATGAGTAGATCATAAAATATGTTAACAACCGGTCTATTTTAAGCAGCGAATTGTGATTATGATCGATAATGCTTTAGATACTACAACTGAAAACTCACCAGAGCCTATCAAGATTCAAACGTTAAATATTAATTGAATGAGTTTATCTGTATTAAAATCGTATGAGCTATCCAACTGAAGAATTGTTCGTAGAATAAACATTTTTTCTATTTTTCAGGAGACGTATGCAAAGGTAATTCAAGTCATTTTATCGAGTTTAGCTTCAAACGTCAATAATAACTTGTCGATTGTTATTACTGATAAGACTATATAACAGTAAAGATAAAGAAGCGCGTTTTGATTTTTTGATTCGATGATACTTTACGAGGTACTTTACGTCGACTTGAGCCTCAAATATTTCATCAATTATGATATTCATAAGCTGTTCAACAACTATAAAAAGAATATCACTAAAGATATGCGCATTAAATCTATGTTTCTAGCATAAAAATAATCACAAACTTAAAATAATAAAATATTTCGACAGATACTTTAACTTGTTTTTATCTAAACTAAAACTTCAACTAGAAATACCACAAGTGTTTTCAGTGCTTCGTGACTTATGTGTAATGATAAAGCTATCTCAGTCAGAGGCCAAATCCAAGCTCGAATCAATCAAACTAAATGCAATTTTGGTCCTTGATATAAATCATGCAAAAACCTAAAAACAATGACTTATGATTAGTGCGGTACCATCTGTCAAAATGATAAGCTCTTGGAAATCTTGATCAATTGTAATTATATTCGTTAATGAAAAATATTGTGCCGACTTCTTTCGAAAAAAAACAACACCGTTTTGTGGCAAATGTCTTTGCGCATAGACAGATGTAAACTTGTTCTTGGAAGATATTTTATAAACATCTGAGAATAATCAATATCACAATAGAACGATGTTGTTAATTAATCTAAGTACCAACCTTTCCTATAATCTAAACAATAATGTTAATTTATTATTAATATTATTGTTTTCTGGTGGCAGTCGGGCATTGTAGAAAAACACATGTAAAATATTGATTAATTAATCATCAAGGTCGAATATTTGAGGCATTCGGAATATTTGTCTTTTTTGATATTGAAGATACTAATTTTTCTAGCGCATATAATTTATTGGTTGTTTTTAAAAATGATGCATATTTTTATAAGATTCGATTTCATACACATTTCATTTAGTCTACTTGTGATATTCACATATCAGTTATGATTATGATCGATTTTCTTAACTTCAAATGTTCAATTTCAATTAAATTAAATATTTTTTTTTCCTAATCTGATCAATTAATGCGTTGTGAAGAATTATTTTGAATTCTTTAGCATATTTAAATAAATTCTTCCATTGAGTTTCGTGACAGAAATATTCTGCCGGTCAATATTGATATTAAAGCTATGCCATATTTATCAATACTTTTATTTAATTTCAACTTGCAATACTAATACAACTATTGTCAATACAAAAATTCACTGATGAAAGCTGCAATATGATCGACATCTTCAAACACATTTCTTTCAATAACGAAAAAAAAATTGAAAATAATTAGTATGATTTTCATAGTACTAATTGAATTGCTCTCTATCTACTAGATACGAAAATACGAATAGATTCGGTATTTTTCTGTTGTTTATTTATTCTTCGTTCTTCCGATGATATTATTCGATAAACAAGATAACCATTCGATCTGTAGTTGGACATCCATAGATCACCAAACTATTAGAACATCGATTTCAAAATGTCAGATAATCGTGAATCTTCTATTACTTATTTCATATCTATCACACATTGTCAAAGGGATGATGCCATTCAATTTTTAGAAACAACCAACTGGAGACTTGATAGATCTCTAAATTTATTCTTTGAACAAGATTATAAACGGGGAAAATCTCCTGTTCATTCAAAACGCACCGATGCACCGTACCAGCAATACGAAAATAAAGCTAATGCTCGCGATTTTGATCTTGTTCCCATATCATCTAGATCATTATCTAAAACGATTATTATACCAACGATGATTGAATTTCAACGGTAAATATTCTAAATGAAATAAGAATTTTGAAATTTATCTTATGTTCTTAGATTTATTCAATCATATGATGATCATATTACAAATTTACTAGAAAATTCATCGAAAATGATGAATTTAACAATGAAATATGCAGCACATAAAAACGTTAATATTCCGTCCAATGAACTCGAACATTGGAAGATTCATTTAAAAGTCGATTATACACGTTTACAAGCATTACTTGATAATGACATGTGTGCGCCGTTAGTTTGGATTGAACATTTCGAACATTTATTGAATGGAAATATCTGTCAATTATTCGATTGTGATTACATGTTTACTATCAGTGATTAGAACTTCACGCATATTTTTATTTTTATTTGCTTTAAATAAAACAAGCAGAAAAACGAAAAAGAAACCTATTCGAGCTTTTCTGACCACAAAACGCGTCCTTCCATACCACCGTGTACCATTAAAACATTTCCTGTCAGATGTCCAGCTGTTTTATTTGATGCAAAGAATAGACAAGCTTGAGCAACATCTTCAGTTTCAGCTACTTTCCGTAATGATGTTGTTCGTAATGCTTTCAAATGTTTTCCTTCTTCAATTGCAGTTACAGCCATCGGTGTACGTGTCCATCCCGGCGCAATTACATTACAACGCGCATTAGGAATAATATGAACGATTTCATTTTTTAAAGATTTGATAAAACCTGATTGAATTGCACCTTTACTTGTAGCATAATCAATATGATTTGCTTCACCGAATTTGCCTGCTGTTGAACCGATGAAAATTAAATTAGCATTTAAATTACTAATATCGCCCGTTGGTTTTAAGCGTATTAATTGACGACACCATTCACGTGCATAAAGGAAATACGATGTTAAATTAACATCCAATGTACGTTGCCATTGTTCAAGTGACATTTCCCATATTGGCTTTTCATCATCAACATACGTAGCATGATTGACAATACAAACATTAATAAGACCGAATCGAGTACAACTTTGTTCAATACCTTTCACTACAGCTTGCTCATCGGTTGCATTGACCGATAGAGCGCAACATCGATCAGCATATTGACTGAGTAGAGAATTTAGTGTTTCAAATGTACGATTGTAATGTAGAGAAACATTTGCACCTTGCTCAAGAAACAAACGTGCAACAGAAAAACCAATACCGCCAGCTGCACCGGTTATGAGAACATGTTGGCCTTTCATTTTCTTTCTTTGGTTGTGAGACAGAAGATAAGATATAAAATAATACAACACACAAAGAAACTTTTGTTTCTTCATCTCGAAAGAGAAAACCCAGTATGACCGATCATTACCAGAAATAAATGATTGGATAAAAAATATCTGAACACTTGATTCAATTCAAAAGATTTAAAGATTTAAAAGAAATTTTTTTTAGATATCTTCACTAAATTTTAGATATTAAGAATAAATATACCAGATCGAAAGATGTCAGATCTTGATTATAACAATGAAATATATTCCTGCGTTCAAAACCAGTGAAGATTAATTTTATTTTCAATATCGCACAACTTCCTATGTTTCTATAATTTACATGACTTAATCATAATATCTAATAGATAGTAATGCGTCGGATAAAGGTAGTGCATTAGTTTTGTTTTTGATATAACGTTCAATTTTTATATCATACAAACTTGATCCTTTTCTGGTTGCTGATTTTTTGTAATCAAAGAATTATCAATCTACTTAGTAAAAAAATAATATATGAAATAGGATTTAAATTCTACATGAACATTGAAAGCATATCGAGTTGTTCCGTTCTAAATTGCAAATCAAATTATGTATGTAGCTATCGATTTTTCAATCTTCTATACATTAGATCACCTATTTAAATCGGGAAACCGGAATTTCGGCCCACGGAATTTTCGGGCCGGACTTTCGGACCAATTTTATACAAATTCATTTAACCCTGAAAAAAAACGTAAATTTTTTGCAAATTGGTTTCTAGATTTTTTAGTGCCGAGCGAAGCGGCGTAGTGTTCTAGACCGTTTATTTGTATACTGCAGTTCAATAACATTTTACTGAGTAAACTGCATGTTTATGGTTAGCTTTCTATGTCAGTAGAGATAAAATAATACATGAATTTTACATTATATATTCTACAACCAAAACCATCTCTTCTTCAATTAATATCTCTTACGGAATACAATGATGCGTACATTCAGAATATTAAAGTTAAAAGCGTACTAATGTGTATTTGTCCTCGTCGAAGTGTAAAATGCCTGTCTATTGAACTTCTCCAAGTTCTCAGAATGATATTTTAAGAAGTTTAGCGACAATTAATAGTTTTATCTTTATTCACATCGAAACTGCATCTATGTTACTTTCTCTGAAATCGTTTAAGGTTTTGCTTGGTACACTGTCTGATTATTCAAATTAAATTTTATTGTTCTTGATTAGCTTTCTTCTCTGTACGTTCTACTGTTCTAATGTATTCACTCTCTCTCTGTTTGTTTGTATAATTCACATACGTGTTATTTCATGCCTACTTCGCCACGTATCGTTCGTGATTCACAAAGTCGATCTATTATTATCTATCACTATCGTCATTTGCATCAAATTTAACTTTTCTTCTCGTCGGGTTCTTTCCTATAGCTGTTAATTTCTTAGTCGAATGTTGTTTATCAGACCTTGAAACATATACATAGTATACAGCGCAACAGATGTTTAGATTGTGACTAGATCGATAATCACTTTCTTTTGCGATATTGTCCGATATATTCGTCTCTTATTTTCGGCACTACGTCACTTCGCTCGGTACTAAAAAAAATCTAGAAACCGATTTTCAAAAAAATTCGTTTTTTTTCAGAGTTTAATGAATTTGTATAAAATTGGTCCGAAAGTCCGGCCCGAAAATTCCGTGGGCCGAAATTCATGTAACCCTTTAAATCTCAGAAGAAAATTCATCATATCAGAATTAATGATATACTGATGAAGTACATTGTCGAACACCTCTACTAGAGAGCTGTAATTAAAGTTGCAACGAAATTTTAGGATAGTTTTGATTTTTAAAGTTGCATGTGAGCTTCGGCAAAGTTTTCGAATCAAATTCTTTACCATTTTGAATTCCTTGATGATCTCTGTTAAGTTTTATATGAAGATCTTTTTTCTATGTGAAAAAATACATATCTTGTATATTATTATAAAATACGANTCTTTGTTGTTTTACCCAGGTCGAGCAATCCGACAGTAGGCACCTATCGGAACCCATCCGATCCGACTGAAATCCAATACAATTTTATCGGATCCTGTCAGATCTTACAGAATTATTGTTGGATTCCGGGTCGAGGAATCGATGTCGGATCCTCAGTGTCGGATTTCTATGAATTCCAACGAAAAACCGTTGGATGTCATCGGAAGTTCATAGGATTCCGACACTGAGGATCCGACATCGATTCCTCGACCCGGAATCCAATAGAATTGTATCGGATTGTAGGATATTTCCAGGTTCCTATCGGATCAGTCGACCTGGGTACTAATAAATATGTGTGATTCGCATCGTCGAGTATGAATCTTTGAATAACAACATATATGATGTTATCGTTGATGAAAACTATCATTTTTTTATCATAAAGCATAAAAAATACCCATAACATTCGACACAACTCAATCACAACAAGAAATAAAAGTGATTGAAAATATTTCATTCACATTGTCAATGTGCCCTAGATAACTAGAAAACTAGTCTATACTAAATGTAACCAGTAGAATATTTCGTACGAGAAAAAGCTTTTCAGCGCAGCCCCGTTGGGGCTAAAATGTGGAACTCACACATTACGGATCAGTTAGATAGATACTGACTCAACGGGTATTTGATTTGTTTTAATAGAATGAGCTTCGTAATTTTTTTAGGAATGAGATGAAAACAAATAATACGGTTAACAAACATAATTTATTATATCTAAATAGTTTCAATATAATTGAAGATATAAATATTAATTCTGAATAATTGAGGCGCCATATTTATTAGTTTGTTTGCTTATGCTTTATTAAAATAATTACGTATAATATTTATCAAGAGTTTGTTCGATACATATATGAAATTAAAAGACAAATTTAGATACTCTATGCTAGTTTACTGAATTTGTTATTTAGTTAATCAGGTTTGCTAGCATATTCAAATCACTATTTTTAAAGCATTTTACATTTTAATGAAACATACGGATAATACAAATCTAATCAGTTTATAATTCGTATTTTGTGTTAAAATATTTGAATGATAATTACTTCATTTATGTAAATACAAAGTATTATCATCAAAAGAAAAAGTGAATCCCATTGATTATCAAATATTTTAACGGCAATACAGTTCAATTTCTAAAGTAAGATTTTATCAGACATTATAAAGTTTTGTATTAGTTATTTAGAAAAATATCTACTCGGAGGAAAACATAGAATTTCTCTTGTTTTAATAAACCATAAATGATGTTTAAGAAATCTTTTAGTTAAAAGAGAATATAGATAACTTAGAGTTCGATTTTGTTTTACATTATTGATATAGCATATTATTTATAAGAAATGTTTCTTATCTATGTTTTTGATCTTTAAAATAAAGTAAATATGAATTTTGATATTTAAACTGTTTATCTATTTAAAAAGAAATATGCAAGTCGATTAATGTTTTTACTTATTTTTTGCTCCACTAAAATTAAAAAAACGTTTTTTAATGAACTATGTTTTCGTATCGGTGTTTAATTACAATTAGTGTATATCGTAAATTATTTATTTCTATTTTTATTCGTATATAATAAAACAATAAATCATTTTTAAATATTTAATCCGTGATACATAATCAATAATATATGTAATCATAATAAACAGTGGTTGCTAATGACTGTAATAGTAGAATATATGCGTTACGCGTTTTTGTAACGGTAGCATATACTCGTTGCTAACGTTTGTAATAGTAAAAATATGCCAGACAGTCGTAACTATGGGCTATAATAATAAAAACGACAGATTTTGAAGATTAATTAGAGATTAAACCTTAATTATAATAATGTCTAATTAGTGAAACTAGATTTTAATTACTGATTTGAGTAGTGGTGAATATAAGCCATCGACCTGTACCAAAACATTTTCTAATTGGTGCATATAAATGCTAGTTTTTTCATGTTTCATGTCTGTAATGGGGACGGGGGTG